>APFE030465630.1:96756-115977 GCA_000404065.3 Pinus taeda
TGCCCTTATCATGCTCCTTACCCAATTCACCCATAAACCTTTGTAACCAAATCATTTCTTTACAAGCCTCTGTAGCAGAAACATACTCTGCTTCTATTGTTGAAAGTGCAACAACACTTTGGATTTTTGAAACCCAACTGATAGTTGTTCCTCCAACTGTAAATACATATCTTGTAGTGCTCCTCCTATTATCTCTGTCACCTGCCATATCTGCATCAACATATCCTTGTAGGGAAATGTTTGAACCACCAAAGCATAATGCTTGACATAATGCTTCTGCACACCACATATCTCCACAATGGTATGATATTGTCCACTTTGGGCCTAAGCCCTCATGGGTTTTCTTTTGGACTTACCCCAAAAGGCCTCATACCAATGGAGATATTTGTCCATCCTTATATACCCATGATCCTCCCCACTTCTAGTCAATGTGGGACTTTGGTCGTATACCCAACAATCCTCCCCTCGAACAAAGGACCACCGAGCCTCCCCTCAAACGATTATCCATCCGTCCACTCTCTACCAACCAGGATTCTCCGCTCCAATGCGTTGGAAGCACACGCCTTACATGGAACACCACCTGCCTCGAGAGCTTGCTCTATCCCATGTCAACTCCTCTTCACCGTGTTGGGACCAGGACACGTCCATGAAGAATCCGGAGCACACCGCCTGTCTAACCGAGCTCATCCACGGATTCCATCGTGATATTACTGGGGCCCACCACCTTCATTGGGCATTTCGAGGATTCATCCACTTGGCTAACTTTGGAACTCGGCTCTGATACCACTTGTAAGAACTCTGGACACCACATGTCTCCACAATGGTATGATATTGTCCACTTTGGGCCTAAGCCCTCATGGATTTGCTTTTGGACTTACCCAAAAATGCCTCATACCAATGGAGATATTTGTCCATCCTTATATACCCATGATCCTCCCCACTTCTAGTCAATGTGGGACTTTGGTCGTATACCCAACAGAAAGTTCGTGTGTTTTGCGAAAGCAGTCTAGGGAAGAAAATTAGTTATCAAAATGCGACCGTTGAGTTGGGGGAGGAGTTGTGATGTAATGTGGATGCTTTAGAAGCCCTCACAAATAGGCTAGAAACTCTAACCACACTCATTTTCCCTATTTTCACTCTATACAGTCGTATGTCTCTCAAAATCAATGATAATTCAAGGAGTATGTGTCTGAAGAAGACGTTTGGTTGTCACTTTCTACAGATATCCCTTCAAAAAGTATGAAGCAATGCGAAGATGGCCTCATCGCTACCCGTTTGAGCTTCGATCTACTAAAATTGGAGCAGATCTAATGGAAAAGCCTCATGATTCATTTTTGTTGAGGTTGGTAGGGGTTTTGAAGATTCGTTTTAGATGGTAGGCTTTTAGATTTTTGACAAAACCCTTAGTTGAAACTCAATCCCAATCTAGGTCTCTAGATTAGTTTTTAGGGATGAATTAAAGAAACTTGTTGAGAATCGATTGACGGTTCATGTAGCCATGCAATGTATTCTTTACAAAGGGAGATAGTTTAAAAATTATTCTCAGCTGAAGGATTATGGAATTGATATTCTACTATTTTTTTGTTGTTGAGGCTATGTGGGGATTACTCAGGATCCAAGAAACCAGGAGGCTCAACCTTCAACAAGGATGTGGCATTGGGTAAAGGCCCTAATCCATCGTCTTTGTCGCAATGTAATTATGTACCTTACATTGTTGAACAACAACAATAAGTACTTGTCATGGAGGTAAATCTAATAGAGGTAAAATAACATTTTTCTGTTCTTCAATCTAGGCCAGTGATTTGCAGATTCAATGGTTTTTGGCCCAAGTTTGATGCTCTGCATTAGTGATTTTTACAACTTGGACCAACAATTTGCAAGATATACCTATGCTCAAAAGGTTTCTGCATTGTTCAGTTTGATACCTAAGAAGATATGGAGAGAATATTGAAAGAAGGAACCTAGTTCTAGGAAAATGCATGGCTCTTCATTACCCCTTGGTTTCCAGATTTTGATACCACAACAATGGTGGTCTCAACAATTCCAGTATGGTTGAGGCTACCAAATCTTCCCCTTCATTTTTGGCATCAAATTGTCCTTAAGGAAATTGAAAACACCTTGGGGACATTAAAAAAATATGGACTTCGAGAGAACAAAGAAAGGGTTATTCACATTTGCTAGAATCTATGTAGAAATAGATCTAAATAAAGGTCTACCTGATTATATTCATTTGAAACATAAAAATTTCCAGTGGACCCAACTATTGGATAATTATGAAAATACAAAATTCATATGTTGATTTTGCTATCAAGCAAGACACTTACATGACACACATGCCCTCAAGTCAAAAAGCACACAAAAACGAAAAAGGGTAGAACCTGCAAAAGAAAAAGATGACATCCTTCTAATCACTACCTCAAGGAGGAAGAAGAAGGAAAATCATGGAGAACCCTCCAAAACCAGAAGAAGGGGGTACTCAGGTCCGTAATGGCAATTCAATCCACAAACAAAATGTTACAAAATCAGAAGCAATCCATGAACCAAAACATCAGAAAAATGTGGCACATAAAGAGGATTGGGGGGGTGGGCACAAAGAGAGTTCCTGTCTCGAAAATTTCAAATTCAAACAAAGAACACCCACAAGAAATCATCGTGAGTGATTTGGCAATGGTTCCTATTAACCATCCTATAGGGGGGCGACAGAAGGTCTAGAGGAAGAAAGGAAAGAAAGAGAAGAAAAGTGATTTTTGTAACACTTAATATTTTCCGTTGTATTTTTTGTTTTTGTTTTTTCCCTGCCACTAAGCTGTAAGGATACACACACTAAATGCTTTTAACATCTACAAAATGTGTTTTTTTTCCTTTTTTTCAAAACTTGAAATGAAATGATGGGTTTTTTCCCTTTGGAAAAAATCATTTTGTTTTCTTATTAGAAGATGCTCTTCTATATGCAGGTTGCATAGGTTGTTCATGTGCATCTTTGTCTGATTTAGAGACATTATCAAATATCAGATATGTCATTGCATACACTTCTTCTAAGTATGAATTGTTTCATTTTGTGATAACTAATCCTATGTTGCTTACTTGAACCCATTTGCTCCAAATGTGATGTTATATCAAGTTCAATGTTGTTATTGTAATGTATGTGATAAATATATTGTTTTTCTTCTAGTACATGTTTATGAGGAAATATGTTATCATTCTTGCATTTTTTATTTTCTGATTCTATGTTTGTACCACAAGAAATGTTGTTGTTTTTTTCCTTAATGGAAAATATAAATGTGTATTTGTTTGTTAGTTTATGGTAACTGATATTACAATATATTTTGGTATGAAATTATCCTATTGAAAATGCATAATGCGATCATCATCATATTATTTTTGTATCATTGGCTCATAATGGATATGCAATATATATGTTCTGAATCACATGACATTAACCACTCTATTGCACCTCGAATTAACAGAGCTGAAATTGATAAATTTATTAATAAGAGAGGACAATAGTTGAATGTTCACTTTGAATATGATAGATATCCCTTGAAAAAAATGGTCCACCCTCTATTTGTACTTTTTCATCTGGCATTGTCATATATATGAGGTATTGCCACCAGTCCCTACTCATTGTTGCATTTTTATCACATCAGGTGTGAGGTATTGGTATAAACAATGCAATACCTATTAATTGGTATGCATAAGTGCATTGTAAAAAGATTAGACAATGTACTATACATCAAACTTTCTTGCTGCTAAATAGCAAATTGCACTGAAAATACTATCACTACAATTAGATGTTTTTTGTTCAGTGATGATTAATTCACTTAAATGCATATTATGCACAATATGCATCTAATGGTTTTGAATATCTTTTCACAATGACAACGAGTAGATATTAGATCCTTCAAGAATGCATATTGGGGACTTATGATAGAGTAATGGTTCATAATGACCACTAAGAAGATTTGCATCATGTAATATGATGCAATATGGGCTTGTATTTTCATTTAGGTTAAATAAAAAATATCTTCTCTTTCTTTTTAGTGACCAAACCCCAATTGATATATTTAACCACTTAGATAACTAATGTATGCAAAATGTATCTCCACACATCCCTTGTTTAGATTCATCTATATTTGTAGATGCAAGGCCTCACATTTCGTGAAGATATGTATTAATATCTCTAATTCCATGCAACTCGTACATAAAATCAAATGCTAGTTCATATTAACATGACTCTATTGCTTCAACATTGTCATTGTTTCAAAAAAAATAGAAAATGATCTATTAAATTGTTTCACAACTCATTTGAGCTAGAATGAAAATGTAGTAGGAATTTAAATGCATCAAATAAATGGTCCCCCACAATATATGAAAATGCATTTAGTCTAAAGAGACAATTGCTTTTTAATATATGATCAATGTTATTAAAACAATGCACTATTGTTTCAATTGATAGTTATCAATTTCTACTATTAGTGTCATCATTTCTATTTTATGTTTTTTTAAATGAACAATATGTTATGTATATGATTATATGGAATCAGAAAACAAGCTAACATACTTTGTTCTTTTGCACACGAGAACTTTGATTTTTGTTATTTGGTATCAATAAACCTTCAAATGAAAAATAACAATATTTTTTCTTGATGCTTACACTAAACGCTAGTGCGTACCCAAACTCTGAATGCAAATACCTACAACAAATCAATTATGCAACACGAAGAATATGTGGTTGTCATTTTTTAAGTTCACATATGTAAAAAAAAACAATCCACAACTCACAACAATATATTCACTTCTACAACTTGAAGAAATCATAAAACAACTTTAATCATCGATTAGCTTAGTTAAATCTAGAACATTGAGTGAAGGCAAAAAAGGGAGTTCAACAGTTGCAATTGTGATGATGTGATCCTAGTAACTATGTGAATGAGAGGTAAAGCTAGGTAGAGGAGTATAGAGCAAGCCAAGAAAAAGGGTATTGAGCAAAGTTTCTCTTGAAAAAAATGATTTTAACAAGGTGGCCCTAGTATGGCAAATGTTGAAATTGAGAGGCTGCAACATGAGGAACACTTGTATCCAGTGATGGGAAACGTTGAAAACGGTGAGAGAATAATAAATGGAAAGTCATGATATGGTAAGCAAGGGATTACCTAGTTTTTCTTTGAACTTTAGAATATCTTCAAGAAGCTTCATAGGCATTACACGACATCGTGGGGAATAGGACAATTGGTTAGCTTGGTGGGAGGGATTAGAAGTGGCAAGAATCACATATTGCAATATGGTCTCATATGGTTCTTAGATATCTATGTGAGTGTAAGTTTTAACCCTATACAATAAATTGTTGCAAATAGATTCTTAATAGAAACAAAAAGCTACAATGGCACACAAACAAATTCACAGAAATTTTAATCTCAAAACCTAAAATTTGAGAAAACCAACAATTTTATTTTCATTATATTTCCAGTGTAGTATTACAATACAATATACATCATGTAGCATATGAACCACCAGTCAAACCATAGTTCCACAACTAAAACTACAAAACCATAGGAAAATACACCATGCACCAGAAAAATGCTTTTAGCAAAACTGTGAGCAAAAAAATGTCAAAAAACAAACACAAAAAACCACCCAATTTATTTATTTATTTATTTATTTTCCGGGTTGTTGCCTTGATCCAAATAGGGGGGGCTGAACAACCCCCCCCCCCAAACCCCCCCCCCTTTGTTTGTGGTGCATATAAGTTGTGCAAATAATATATCACATACTAAACGGGGTTTTTTGAGGAGAACATCAAAACGATTTCAATGAGTAAATTAATTACCTATGGTTGTTAGAGATGTGTGTACACTCTAAGGAGAGGGTTCCAAGTCATTTTGATAAGAAAAACTGTTGAATCGAATCATATAACTCAAAACAATTTGATCTAAGTTATTTACTTTTTTGAGGTTGGAATGTTCTAAGCAAATAACGACATTTTCAAGGGTGGTGAAAAAGTGTGGAAACTTTAAAACTTGGAAGACCTGTGTGACCTAATGGCCTTTGACTCAAAATGTAATGAGACCTTCTGAAAGTTTTTGATAGTGAGGCATGAATTCACTGGATGAAAACTAGCAATGGTTGAAAGAATAGTTTTAATGAAGGGTATTAGGGCATGTTGCGAAGTTGTTATTCATGTTTTCCAATAGCAGCTCAAATTCATCTCCAAGTGTATTTGCATCCCACAACTGCCACCTTGGGTGGATGCCCTATGAGTTAGACACTAAACTACCTTTTTCTAGTGTAGATGAGAGAATCTCACCTTTTGGTTATTAACCATGAAATCATAAACCCTACCCAGAGTTGGGAGATTGAAGGGGGTTTGTAAAATCTTAGGTCTAATCCTTGCCCCCTTCATGGATTTCTTCTCACCATTACCCTTCTTTATAGTGGATTGTGAATGATTTGAAGGACCCTACAAGTTGATATTTTATGTTTCAAATGATAATGATTATTTGGATGCTTATCCCCATAGTCCTACACTGGGATAAGAAGTGCATTTATTATTCATCATTTCACTAGATATCTTAAAAAATGATCTTCAAAACAATATTATTAATGACTACTACAAATAAGGGATAAACTTTTTTATCCTTTGAAATATGCAAAATGAACCCATTAAATATGCTAAAAGGATTTCAAACAAATATAGTTATATAGATAATTACTTGTAAGAGGCTTGGCAAAAAAATTACACATTTAAATTAAGAATTGCATTTGTGTTAAGGGTAATTTTATTTGCAAACTACAACATGCTTATCCCTAAGTTATTTACAATTTACCAACCC
The DNA here is from genome assembly GCA_000404065.3 of Pinus taeda. NCBI lineage: Eukaryota > Viridiplantae > Streptophyta > Pinopsida > Pinales > Pinaceae > Pinus > Pinus taeda. Next base: position 103,587 of record APFE030465630.1, read on the forward strand.
CTCACCATTAACTATTTTGAACAAAAAATAGTTGCATAAAATTTAAAGAAACTGAAATCACCCATGACAATGCTATAAGACTGTAAAACAAACACATTAAAACCAATAATTGTTTGCTTTAGGAAAAAAGAAAAAAGAACATGTTGAAAAACAATCATATATGTACCTAGTTCATTTGTGTTATTCAAATATCACTTTTCCTACTCGATAATTAATTCTTCAACTTTCAATTTTCTTACTTCTAAAATGCAAAATGTAAAATATTTATCTTCAATGAAGCAAGGGAGCCCCTCTCGGATATATTGCATCGCATAGTTCTCATATATGACTATGTTCCCAAAAAGCTTCCAAAACTGAAAAATGCAAACAGAAGTGGGCTGACAGATCCCCTCCTTAGATCCCTGAGGGCCTTCTTTGATGATGATGCCCATCAGAATATATGCAGTTGTGGGGTGGTCATTGTTATGGATGAGAACCTACATTACAACCTGTCCTGGAACGCAGGTAAGGGTACAAACAGCTTGGCGGAGGCAAAAGCACTCGCAGGTCTTCTCACCTTCTGTACTTTCTTTGACATCCATCCCATCTCAATCTTCGGGGACTCTAAAACTATGGTCGATCATGTCAATGGCAAAAGCCTCATCCAATGCCCTCACCTCACATGCTGGTTGGATAGAATCATGTTCTTTTGGGTTTAGATGGGAGGGAGCTCCATTCAGCACGTCTACCGAGATAGGAACTAGAAAGTGGATTGCTTGTCAAAGGAGGGCCTTCATCTCGATACAGGATCATGGTCATTGAAGGTTTTTGTTGGCGTGGAGTCCTTCTCCATCCAGGACTTCTGCATTCCGGGTTTCTAATACTCCTTTCATCTGTCTTTATGATCTATCTCTGGCTTCTCCTCTTTTGATTTTTGACTTACCTGTATATGTCAGAATATGTATGGCTTCATCTATCACGGTTTCTTCTCATAGCTGGTGCTGGTGTCCCTTGCATGTGTGCATCTCTGAGTTTATTTGGCAATCTGCACAGAAGAACCTCTCCTTCGGTTTTTGCTTGGTGCTTTTCTTATATGTATAATATGTACAATCTGGAACTGATATTTCAGACGTTAATATAACACTATATAGCTTTTTCCTTCTGAAAAAATTGGGGTAAACATTTACCTAAAATCAACCATTATTTGCTATTTATTTATTGTAATTTTAAAATTAAGATGGATTGAATCAAAATCTTACCTTTTAACCCATGTATAACATTCTAACTGTTAATAAGTCAAAGATATATGCACATATAATATAAATTAGAAATCTTTTTTACCATATTGTTAAACATTTGCAAATAGCTTAACTAAACAATGTTGGGGATTTGGGTTACATAAACTAGACCTATAATTCGAAAGTAACACTCTGAATTGTTTAAGAAATGTTTATACCTTTTTTTTAATAGCACTCTGCAAGCATTATATGTAGTAGTAAATATTTTATAAGGTTGCTTTGTAAACTCGAAAACATATAATTTTTTTCTTGACTTTTTGGAATCACGTTATACAGTAAAATATAATGTTTTATACGAACTAGTTGTTTTATTAACATTAGATGTATATGAAATTTAAATTTGACAAGTGTGAGAAAAATTTTCTATGTTGGTGTAGAACTCGACTACAATCCATATCACAATCCTGAGGAAGCTCAAACCTTGGGTACATACACCTGTGGCTAAGCACAAAAATTGTAAAGAATCGGACTGGCAATGACACTTGTGGTAGCTTGGTGAAGAACACAGATTAGAGGCACACAAAAAGATAATTAAGGGTTTAGAAATTGTGTTGTATATCTCAGACTATTGACCAAAGGCCCGAATCACAAAATTGTTCGAGGCTTGGACTTACAAGGATTTGTCACCTATAGAAGCTCAAAATTGATTAGTATCTCTGATGTGATAACCTTGGAACCTTACACAGTCACCAAGTGCCTGAGACTTGTGGACTAGTCTAATGTGGAAGCTTAGAACAATTCAGATTTGTGACAACTTGATGTGCTACCCATGGAACTAAACATTTTAGATCTGTGTAGCAGTGTTGCTTAAAGCTTACCATTGTGTTGGACAAACTTGTGTACAGTCACCTGGACAGACCTGACATTTACACCTCTATCTGTGATGAACTAACACATAGACAGTTACATCTAAATTGGCTCGGATCTGGAAGCAGTCTTGTATTGTGACTTAGAGTTGCATATGGCATCCACCTGTGAGATACCTTACCTCATACTACAACAAATTTGTGACATGCAGTGAACAATCAGCTTTGGAGATCATCATTACAGCTCCCTTGTAGAAGGCTCAAACCTGGCTGTGGAGAGGTATTTGAGGATAGACCTGTGGGTAGTGTACAATTGTGATAAGATTGGGTTTGAACAAGCTTGAAGTATTCGTGAAGGAGCATTGTTTTTGAAGATCTTGGAGCATCACTTGAAGATCTCCTCGAAGTGGAATTTGAATATTGATCTTGGATTGTGCATTGGAGCAACACCTTGAAAGCAGTCCTACATTAGCACCTTGAAGCATCCTGGAAGCCACCTATAACAATGTATTAAAGATTAATGAAGATATTTTGAAGACACCCTTGGAGAGTTCTTGGGGCAACATATTGAAGATACTTTGAAGATTTCTTGAAGACATTTTGAAGGTACCCCTTGGAGACCATGATGCGTTGAAGTCATCTTGAGGCGACCTCAGAGATGTTGTTTGGTAATATGAAGAGAAGTGGTGACACCTTTTGAGAAGACAAGGTTGTCATTGATGAAGTGATTTGGAGGAGGCATTGCTAAAGATATTGACAGGGCTCGTTAAACAGGATATTAGGAGTTGTGAAGAATAATTAAACACATCTTGATGAATTGAAGCTGAGGGTTGGAGCCTCATATAGACAAGGTTGATGCCTTGGAAGATAGGGTTAGATCATGACCAGAAAAATAACCCTCTAGCAGATTTAACCATTTATCGACGGTATCTGCAACTATCTGACCCTCGAATATGGGGATTTCAAAATTAACTTGTACCTTAAACGGTGTGGTGTTTCCAGAGTAGTTGTTGGAAGCCGATGCGTCGCCCCTAGGTAGTTGTTGAAGGATCTGGGCAAAGTTGTCCATCATCGCGTTCCTTTGTCACTCGAGGGCTTCTTCGAGCAAGATTTTGATAGGATATCCTACCTCCTCATCTTTCTTTTCATCCGCCATGGGAAGCCGTCAGGATTTGCGAGGTTGCTCTTGCAAAGGTTCGACAAGTTCAAGCCCTAACTCCTTATATCCCGACCTCATTGGGGACATGCAAAGAAAAACAGAGAAAAAGTAGACCGCTTTGATACCACTAATCTAGATTTAAACAGGAACACAACAAATTACAGAGATAACCATAAACACAGAGATGCAGTGGAAATAATACTTCATTTCATTGATGTGAAATACTGAAGTAAGCTTAAAATACAATGAAATAAACCATCTAGGGCATGGTAACTTATCTCGAGAAGAGAGTGGCGCTACATCCTCGAACTAGTTACATGAGGCTCGAAGGCCTATTTATTGTTGAGAAACAATGGAAAACCCTAAACATCCAAAAACCTAACCCTAGAAGATGAAACGCCAAACTGTGGGCCCCATTTGGGTAAATTGGTACATCAACTTCATGGGGTCATAACTTTGGCATACGATCTTCGTTTGACACGCACATTATCTCATTAGAAAGATTTATCCAAGAACTACAACTTTGGGAAGAGCAACATCGGTCCATAAACCATGTTGCTCCCAGTTTTCCCAAAAACGTCGTTTAGGGCCTCAAAATGGCTTTGGAAGTTAACGACCCGAAAAACTGCTAAAAATAGTAAATTGTGCTAAAATTAAGGAAACTGAAAAGTTGAAAGAAACAATGGTGGGGGTCCAAGTGTACTTGGCAGGTGGCCACCAATATCCACCCGGATCAACCGACTTCAAGTCAGACCCCAAATAATGATACTATAGCTTTCAAAACCTTAATTATCCCTGATAAAATTGAGTATGACATTTTGGAGGACATGAAAAGAACTAGAGAAAACATAAGCTTATATGAATTAAGAAAGCTTAAATCTCAAAAGATCAGTGCCAGCGTGGGGTCAACCATCCAGGGTCTAGATCAGTGTTGGTTCGCCAGTGATAGTGTGAGGTATTTCTCACTAATTTCTTTGCTAGTCAGATTCTCTATATTGGATAGCTAGTAAGACATCCAAATATTGTATTCAGAAACTATTGCATAATAATACAAACCCTTAATTGTTGCACCAATTTTCCCACATTGGGTTTTTCGGGAGACATTTGTCCAAAAACATCAGTGTCAATTGTGTGCGTGGTTATTTCTTCTTTCTCAGTTGTTGTTTCCACATATAATTTAATTAGTGAAGGTTGTAGTCATATTTACTTCGATATTTATAGAGTAACATAGTAAATAAATTGCATGAATTAACAATTTAGAGGAGTAATATCAGTTTGCTACAATATGGATTTGGGTGTCCAAATTTTCACATGGTATCGGAGCGCAGGTGAAGCAAGAGAGCAGACCAGAAGAACCCAACATTGAAGAGAAGGAGGAAGATCAAAGTGTTGTGTAGGCAGCAGATTGAATCCCTAGAGGGATTGCGCAGTTCAAGGCAGGAGGGAAGATTCTCGAGGAAAATATCTCTCTGAGTGAGTTGACTGAGAGGTAAGATTTCCAGTTCGTGATTTCTCAGCCGCAGGGGGAGCAGCATAGTAGCAGATTCAACATTGAGCAGTGTTCAAGTGGGACACATTTTTTTGCAATAGTTGCTGGGGTAGAAAAATGTCAGAAGAAGGAAGAAGACACTTTTTGAGGGAATTTCTTCCTTAGTAAATTCTGATCCAAAGAATTCTATTTCTCAGTTGTTGAGTAGCAGTAGCATGGAGAAGATCTACTAACTCTAGCAGGGAGTGTGTAGGTCGGCCTAGCAACAACACATAGGAGAGAGGGAGCAGATTGACTTTTTGGCAGAGATGGAAACTAATGGGCTCAGAGATCAAGATCAATTGGACGTAGCATCCAACTATGTGATCTGGAAGGCTAGGATCTCTTATCTTCTAGATGAGCATGATCTCAAAACCTATGTAGATAGTGTAGTAGTTGAACATGCCGATGCAAATCCACTCAAGAAGTACAAGGTTGAGATGGCGAAGGCCAAGCAATTGATCCTCGATAGAGTGAGGGATCACATTGTATGTCACATTTCTAGCAAAGGGATGACCAAAGAGATGTGGGATGCCTTGGCTATGTTATATCAAGGATCTTCCAAGCAATAGAAGAAGTACATGGAAGAGAAAATGAGATCTGTGAGAATGGAGAAGGAGGAACACATTAATCCGTTCCTATCGAAGCTTCAGGAAGTCCGAGATCAGTTGGCAGCTGTAGGATCATCACCTCAGGCTATAGAGATGGTAAGTTTGGTCATGAATTCATTCTCAGAAGAATGGAAAGTATTTGTCCAGAGTATCCTAGGCAGAGAGAATTTGCCGTATTGGGAAGGGATGCGGGCTGCTCTTCAACAAGAAGAGATGAGACGAGACTTAGTCAAGTGCAAACTTGATGGAAACAACAACAGTGGGATGAAGCCCAAGGAGGAGGAAGAGAATGAAACCCTTGCATCAAAGGGGTAGCATGAGCAGCAAAAGAAAAAGAAGGACGTCTCGAAGATCAAATGTTTCCAGTGTGGTGAATTTGGTCACTATGTTACACAATGTCCTCTCAAGAAGAAGAACAAGGATGAGAAACATGATCCACAAGCTACAACCAAAAATATCGAGGAAGAGGAGTTTTCCATGATTGACCAGATACTTCCAGGGGAGAGGTGTGGTGATCTAGTACTATAGTTTGAAAGAACTACAAATGGGTAGGATCCTTGAGGAGTCCACCTCCTGGATCAAGACCTTGCTATGGAAGCCCATATTATAAGTATCAGGATGGACCAGTGTCAAGTGATGTAGTCAGATGCCAGAGTGACAGATGTAGTGGCTAGTAGAGGTTAGATATTGAGCAGCGTAGAGCTAGTGTTGGCAGCAGTGCAGTGGCCACAAATCAGATTCAACGACAACATAGAAGCTTCAGTGACAGCGCAGAGTCTAGAAACAGTTAAAACTCTAATGAAAGATGCATCATACTGAACACAATTAGTTCAGGATTTTAGATGTTTTCCATTGCAGAGGTTGTAGTGGCAACAACAACAGATTTACAGTGCATATGCAATAGTTGAGAGCAATTCAGCAGAGTCAACAACAACACAGATGTAGCACAAATTAGAATTTCCCAGTACTTGGTGGGAATTGATGTGAGACATCGACATAGTAGAGGGAGATGTTACAAAGTCAGGGTGATGCTTTAGTAGGTTGCATACTAGACCACATTCCTCACTAAGAGGGAGTGTTTAAATCTGGTAGCATTTGATGTGCTCTAAGCCTCAAAATTTGTAGGGAGTCTAGGGCACATGTGTTCCAGAATACCCATAAATCGTTTTGGGAAATTCCACCCAGAGACAATTTTATTAAAATAATTAATTATTTTTAATGGATGCCTAAGTCTAAACTTAGAAAATTAAAACAATTAAAGAGTATTAATTAAATTGGGTGTGCAACTTCTATAAGAAGACGAGGATCAAGTCAAAATGATCTGAGCCATTGATTAGAATCTAATCTGGGTTGTTGATTACTCAACGAGAAGATTATAAGAAGGACTTAGATCGGCATTTGGAAGACACATCGAGTGGGATCAAGATATTGATTTCTCAAGAGAGCAGCACAGAGAAACTGGAGATACCATCAAGGAGATTCTTGTAATGAGGGGCATGGATATCTTTCCGAAGGAAGAGTTTCCTGATCGGAGGATACATTGCAGAGAAGTAAGAGAGAGATCCAGAAGAGGCATCACAGAGCTTTAGAGGGAGTCTGAGATTCAGCTGGGAAGTCGAGTTCTAGGGCTAGAAGTCGGGGTGTGAGACTGGAGGGCCAGAGGAACGAAGTTCCAGATAGCAAAAGATCCATGGAAGAGGTGACATAGATCCTAAAGAGGCTGACGTAGATTTGCGTAGACTGACGTAGAGCCAGTGTGAGGCCAAACATCCATGGCCTGGATTAGTGTCGGTTCGCCAATGATAGTGTGAGGTATTTCTCACTAATTTATCTCACAGTCAGATTCTCTATATTGGATATCCAATAAGGCATCCAAAGATTGTATTCAGAAACTACTGCATAATAATACAAACCCTCAGTTGTTGCACTTATTTTCTCGCATTGGGTTTTTCTAGGGACATTTTTCCAAAAACAACGGTGTCAATTGTGTGTGGTTATTTCTTCTTGCTCAGTTCTTGTTTCCGCATATAATTTAATTAGTGAAGGTTGCAGTCATATTTACTTCGATATTTACAGTGTGACACAGTAAATAACTTCCATGAATTAACAAGTAGGAGAAGTAATATCAGTTTGCTGCATTAGGGATTTGGGTCTCCAAATTTCCACAATGAATAGGAAGTGTAGGAAATACAACAAATAAATTCAAACTCTGATTCTCAATATGTTGATTTGATATATTATTTGACTCATGGTACTGCACTTTTACATTATCTATACTAAGAAAAAGTGTGCTTTGAGATTAAAATCTAATCAATATCGGATTATTAATGGTGTTTTATTTTGTAAGAATTATGATTCTGCTTTGCTTCGTTGTTTAGAAAAATCATATGCTGACAAAGTTTTGCAGGAAGTTCATTATGGACTAGCAGGTGGTCACTTTGGAGGCAACACAACTGCTCACAAAATTTTGCATGCAAGTTACTACAGGCCGACTGTATTCAAAGATGAGCATGCTTACGTGAAAAAATGCAAATTTTGTCAGAAATCTACAGGAAGAGTCAAAATACCAACACTTCCTTTACAACCTATGGTCATCGATCAATCGTTTGAACAATGGGGACTTGAGGTCATTGGTGAGATTGTTCCAAACTCATCCAAGCAACATAAATTTATTTTAACTGTGACTTATTTCTTTACATGATGGGTGGAAGCTATACCTTTGAAAAAAGTTACTTCTGATCAAGTTATTTCATTTATTGAACAGAACACTATTACTAGGTTTGGTCTTCCTAACACTTTTGTTTTTTTATAATGCCACTTAATTTTCTTCCGCTCCACTTACAGTATTTTCAATTCAAAAGGGTATAAAACTTAAATATTTTGCTAACTATTACCCACAAGGTAATGGTCTTGCAAAATCCACTAATAAAAACCTTTTAAAAATCATTAAGAAAAAATGTTGATCTTTAGACTCGAAACATCGACCATATAAAGATGAACACGGTGGAAAATCCAAACTCCTCTCAGAAACCACACCACAGTAATCTACAATCCAAAAATGTTGATGACAACCAAAATAATTGGCACAAAGCACTTATTAATGCTTTATGGGCTGATAGGATAACACATAAGACCTAGATAGGAGCTTCTCCTTATTTCTTGGTTTATGGTAAAGAAGCTATATTACCACCAAACATTGTTTTTCCATCAATATCCTTATTCCAATCCATCCAGGAAGATCCTTGTTCTAGCTTACAACATAGGCAAGCCCAAATATTTAAATTAGAAGAATCTAGAAACAAAGCTAATCAAAATTTCATTAATCATCAAAAACTTTTCAAACAATGGTTCGATAATCATACAATGAGTGACAAAAAATTCTATGTTGGAGACATAGTCCTGAAATGGGACAAAGCCCACAAATACAAAGGCAAGCACACAAAATTTCAAAAATTGTGGCTTGGACCATTTTAGAATTGCCAAAAAAATAGGCTCATATACTTTTATCCTTCAAAATCTAGATGTAATAGAGGAAATCTTACTAGTAAATCGGAAAATTTTGAAAACTACTTTTCTTAAAGATGGAAAATAACTTTTGTAAATATGTAATTAATCATTTGTAAATTTTCGGTGTGAAAGTTGTTTCAGTTATAACAGTTGTGACGAGCTCATCTTTATGTCTCATTTGGGTCTTCTTTCATAAGAGAATTGTTTTAAAAGTATGTTGATAAGCTGTAATGCACGATCATCTTCATCATAATCAGTTATTCATGTCGCATTATTTTTAACAAGAAAAATATTCCTAAATGCTCTCCAACTTCTCCCTTATCTGGAATTGCATATTGTTTCCACTAAATATAAGGTAATAAATAAAATGCGAAATAAGGTATATCATAAAATGAACAACAAATTGAACACCATTACATGTATTGTTCCCTTTTTACATAACTCTCTATGTCACCCTCCTTTCCTCGCCTAATTGCAAAAAACAAAAATACTAAAAGCAATTATTTAAACAAATAATAATAATAATAAAAGGCGGTAACAGGAAAATTGAAAGCACTCATTGTGTGGGAAGTGTATGTAAACCCGTCGGGCTATGGACACTCACTGACAGTGGGTCGGGGTACTGTCCAGGCTCGCTGGCAGCAAAGCAATGCCGGGTTAAGAAAGTATAGTACATAAATATACATGTTGAATGGAATTAGTTGTGGCTCAATAGCCAAATTGTAAACCTTTGTTTTACTTCTACATATCATAAATTGTATTCCATATTAAGGCAATTTGTGAAGATATTGAAGAATATTACTTTCTCATTCTGTCAATGCTCATGAATTTGCTTGATTATGAATAGCTTCAGTCATGAATTTCCACTTATTTTCATACTAATATTTATTCTCTTCCTTTTTGGCCTAAACAAAGATAATTGGTCTTCCTAACTTGTCACCAGTTGTTGTAGCTGCAACAACCCCCCATTTTGGTTTTCCCTTTTCAATAATAAATAGGGACCCTTTATTTTGGTCATTTTGATTTTTTTTTGCACTTCTTTCACTGTGACATCACCCCACGTTTTACATTTTGATCACATTAGTTCTTGGTTTTCTTATCTTACTGGATACCTATATCACAAAAAAGGTTTTTGAAATGAAATAATGTAGCACCCTTGGTTGATTCGTACTCTTAAATCACTCATCGACTTTGCTTATTATCCAACTTTTCACTTAGAAAACACCTACATCAAAGAAAATGAATCAATCATATTATAAATAAATTGTATATATAATAAAAAATATAACTTTTTCTTAAAAAACAAAAAATAATAACTATGTAAATATATAGTTTTATAAACCATTTAATTTTCTCCTTTAAATGTAAATTGGTCTCTTTTAAAATATGTAACTTAACATAGTAAAAGGTGGATAAAAGGGTCGATAAAGGTTTTTTTTAATAGTCTTGTTCATAATTGATTTTGTTTTTTAAATAATTAGGGTTAATATATGAACTCCATTGCATCACTTCAATCGATTTTCATATCTCCACTTCAACTTTCCCGAAATCACTTCAAGGCCCACTAATGCCACGTTTCAAACAACAAATGATTTTGGCGTATTTTATATATCACAATTACTCAAACGGAGGTCAACAAACAAATTTTGTCAATTCTCCATACAAACATGAACTTTGAGGTGTTATTAGATTCGTTTCATTGTAGGGGAATAATTTTTATCTCGTTAACTTTTATATATAGAGAATAAAAATGTGATGTTTATGTTGACACCTAATCTGAAACGGATGGGTGAACTGGACAGTCATCAAGAATATGAACTGATCTGTCATGTTTGTGTATATAAATGTGTGTTAGCTAATGAATAATATATCAGTTTTTCTCCTGCTCATTCTGGAGTTACCCTGGCCTGACATGGTATCAGAGCACAGGTCCCAGAAATAGTTGTAACTCCTGCTGTTGTCCTGAGAGCTGCTCAGTCCTGCTGCTCTGACATTGACTGCACTATAAGCGTTTTTCATTCAACGCACGCTACCTGACGGAGGTCGGAGCATTTCAATTCGAATGATAGCGCTGTCTGCTGCCCCGTCTGTTACGCCGCACATGGTATCAGACAAGGTATGTAACGTTTGAAGGTCTGCGTGTAACACCTGCAATAAGAAATGGTATTTTGAATGTACCGTTTGACACACCTCGATATTTTATTAGTCTGCCATGAGTCTGGTGCCTCCACGCAAGTCTGCCATGAGTCTGCCATGATGATCATCATCTCCGCAGTGTTTTCGTTGTCCCATTTTTCATTTACAGAGAATCACTTGCCCTCTCTCCGGATTGTTTAAATAATTTCCATTGTGCACTGAATCATCCACTGCCTAAACAGTGAAGAGCTCCTGGTTACTTAAGCGGCCAGCAAAATATTCCCCATGCTCGTTGGTTTGTGCCGTGATAGGGATTTAACAATTTAGGAGCAGTGGGCAGTAGTTAATTTAACGGTTTTGGAGGGATTGTAAGAAGGTTGCCTTCCATTTCATCATGCCGCCCTGGCTAGCCCGAAGTTAAGCGCCAAGCCCAGTCGAGGAGGAGGAGAGTATAGCGTTCATTGTGTATTCAAAATAAAAGGATTGATGCCGAATCTGTAGCGTTCACTGTGTAGCGTTCATTGTGTATTCAAAATAAAAGGATTGATGCCGAATCTGTAGCGTTCATTGTGTAGCGTTCATTGTGTATCAGAGTTCATTGTGTAACGCTTCAAAGAACTTTCGAATCTTTTTTCAAAGAGTTCATTGTGTAGCGTCTCGAAGGCAACCTTGTGAGGCGAATTGTCTCCCATACCCCTTTGCCATGCAGTCCGATCATCCATGTCAATGACGTCCCTCCAGTGGAGATGGCCACAAATAATATGAAACGCTCAGCTGCTATGTGATTTCAGATGGTTTTTTCCCTTCCAAATTCTGGACGATATCTGAACTCGATTCTTATTTCCCCAAATGTTTACAGAAAAAAACATTTTCAGATAATTTGGGACAGGCGATCATATTTACCACATATTCCTTTCCTAACAACAATATATATTACAGTGAAGCGCTCAAACTTTTTTTTGCAGTGATACATGTAGCAGAATTTTGAATATGGTGTTATATATGCTGATTTTTGCAGAGATATATATATGGTGATATATGTAGCAGAATTTTAATGATTTTTTTCTCCATAGCAAAATCATTTTTTAAAGCAGCGGAAGTTTTTTTAAGAGCAATTTTTTTTCGCCATCAGAAGTATTAATATATCAGCAGAAGTAACCTTTTACAGAATGCATTCAATCATCTCTATGATAGGAATAGTTCTCACTGGAAAGGAGAACTATCCTGACTGGTCCCTGATGGTACAACATACCCTCATTTTCAATGAGCTGTGGAAAGGAGTGTGTGTCGGAGAAGGAGACAGTGACCCAGAAAAGCCTACATCAGACAAAGAGCTTGCCATCTGGGAAAACAAGAACAGCAAAGCG
>APFE030465632.1:6175-31282 GCA_000404065.3 Pinus taeda
GGGTGTACAAAACTTCCTGGGGTATACATCCCGCTGAAACAAAGACCTCTGAACAATCATGCTCCACACACAACATAACTGTTTTTTATTCTTTTTGTCTTTGCATGCATTTGCATAATGGCCTTCTTTTCCACATATAAAATAGGTCACTCTTTTAGAAGGATTTGCTCTTTTCCTAAATACTGTCCTCTTCTTTTGGGAAAATTTAAAAGGATAGTATTTCTTCCTTGGAGTATACTTGTCTGTCTTGCATGAACATGAAACTTTAGGCACCTTCTTTTTAGATTTGCTTCTACATCCAAAATCATAAGTTTCTGCAAAATTATTACACAACTTTGTACTAAAATGCATCTGCTTTTTGAAATTCTTTTTAGCTTTTTCTGATGCACACTCTCTTTGCAGAATTGAAACTATCATCTGATGTACTGTAGCAAATGAAGAATTTTCAATTTGTACTTTGTTGGCCTCAATATACTAGTTAATCAAATCTGGAATTTTCCCTGGCATTGAAGCTATGTAATACCTCAGATAAGCAACATTGTGAGGATCTTCTGCTTGATAAAGGAGTTTTTGCATAACACAGTAATAATCATGTAAATAATCTATGTTACACAATCTTTGCGATAAAAAGAGTTGACCATGATGTGCTGAATTCTTTGGCACAACTCCTATGAATTCATGTTTTAGTGCATCAAAAATGGCTCTCAGGGGATCTGTTGGATGTTCAATAATATTGTTCATTTCTTCTTCAAACAACTTTTCCCACCATTGTTTCAAAATTCCAGTGAATGACCAAACAATTTGTGTAACTATATCTGACCATGGTGCTTTAGTTTCAGCTTTTCTCTGTAGTGCCCAAGCATGCACATTGTGCAGGACTGTTATGACATCTTCACCTTTCATACAGTCAATATTTACTAAAAGTGTATTACCAAATCCTTTAGCTGATGGATTTTCAAATTTGGCAGGGACACTTTCTAAATTATCTTTGAATCTAGAAAAAGGACTATCAGCTGATGGGCTATGTGCAAAAGTATCCCAGTCACCCTTCTTTCCTTTATGTGAGAATGAGAATGTATCACCTCTATCCCTTTTAGAACCAGTTTCTCCTTGGGTGTGATCTGCAGAATTAGAGGTAACACCAGACATGGCCAAAATTATTGGAGCAGATGGTTGGCCATTTGCCACAAAGGATTTGAGGCTGACGTAGCCCTGTGGTAACTTCAAACTTTCAATGCTAGGAAAGGTGGTTAGCCTATTTCTCATTAAATCTGTTTTCTCTCTGGCTAACATTATTCATGTTCTTACTTTTTCAATCTTAGCAGTATCTATATTGTCAATGTTTTCGAACAAAATACTTCTAAGACCCTCTTTTGGTTCCTCTGTACTAGAGGAAAACTTTAGCTTTAAAGCTGAAAGATCTACTTCTCTATAATGAGGTGGAGAAGTAGGTTGTGGAATTGCATCTCTCAAGTGTTCAAGGGACTTGGAGATTATTCCCATGTTGGAATTGACATCATTCAATTGTTGTTTGTGCTCATTCTGAATTCCCAAACATTCATTATAACTCATGTGCATTTTCTTTATATGTTCTTTAATCTCTAGCACGTCTTTTGCTATATCATCTATATTCTGCAGCAGACAAACAATCTGATAGTCTGTATAATTGTGCATCTTCTCTATGTCAGACTGCTCTGTATCTGACATATCCTTCATTTGTATCCATTGGAAATCTGTCTTTAGAGTACCATTCTTGAAAGTTTTCCTAGAGTTAGTAGGCTCTAGATATCTTTCGTTAATCTTTGCAATTGGATCCTGTGAGGCTCTGGGAAGGCTAAAGCTTTTTATATCAGGCAATATTGGTTCAAGCTGCTGATCTTCAAGTTGGAAACTGGAAGATGGACCAGATACACAGAATTGGCAATCATCAGATATATGGGCAAGAGGTTTCTTTTGATTTCTTTTAGGAGCAGAATATATGGACGGTGCTGGTAAAGGAGCAGGAGAACGTATAATTGGTGAAGGTATTACTGCTTTTGTACTATCTCGACTTTCTAAAAATGGGGACCTATCCAGAATGGTCATGGATCTGACTAGACGAGGACTTGTGAACCTGAGACTAGAAGAACCATCAGAGTGCTTGACAACAGACAATTTCCTCGGCTCTCTTGACGTTTGCAGTTGAGGATATCTTTGAGATAATGGAACATAAGTGCTATTCCATTCTTCTGGCAAAGTGCATTCTGAAAATCCTATTTGCAAGGGGGCAGTATTACCGGGACCAACTATTACTCCTTCTTTCAGAGCTCTTGAGCACAGTTTAGGATTGAGGGGTGGCATTGTGCTTGAAACAAATCTAAGACAGATAGAAGAATGGAGCTGAGCAATTAAAGTTTGTTGGGCGACATTGAAACCATTGAACTGGATATAGGCATTTAGAAACTCATTTATGTATGGATCACTTAATGAAACCTGATATCTGGGGATTACAGAAGACCAAACGGGACCATTATTGAGGGGACTCTGGAATCCTCCTAGCAAGGCATCATTAAAATCATTCAGTCTTGTATCCAAAACACAAGTTAAGCAAGAAGTGTTTAATCCAGGTCTAACAAGTGGATTAATTCCAAATTGGATCATGCCTATATGAACATATTTGAACCCATGTTCCAAGCCCCATTCAATATCTTCTTTTTTAATCAAAGGAATCTGGTAGACTTTCTCCTCTTATATTCTTCTCCTTTCCTCTTCTTCTTCCTAGTTCTTCCTATGCAACTCATCTTGCTTCCTATTCTCCTCTTCTTCTACTTCTTTTCTTTCTTGTACCACTTGAATAGATCCTATGTTCAAAGGATCATCTTTCCATTTCCTGTTGCTTTCTCCCGTCGAATCATTCTTGGTCCTCTTCTGAGGAGCTACACTCTTATTTTGAAGGGCTATGTGTTCTTCCTCCTGCACCTGCATATTTTAAGCTGGTGGATCTTGGGGTGAACTGGTTTCCATCCTTGTATGTGTCTTTCTAACTGCATTATACTAGTTCTTAACCTTCTCATATTTTGCAGTATACATTGATGAATATCCCCAATTGAAATTGACCCTTTCACAATTATTGTTGCACACTCTCTTGGGATCATATCAATGAAATTATTTAGTTGTGAAGAGAAAGTGATCCAACTCTTGTATTTCTATAGTTTCCACCTTGTGGCTCTTTAGCTAATACAATTTGATCCTCCAAGGGAAGGTGGGCCAAGGTAGTTTATTCCTCTCGTGAAGAAGTCCTGACAACCCCTTGTCCAATTGATATGCTACTTCCTGTATAACCACCTTATTGGTCACATATCACGACATGAGAAGAGGGGATATATGACATCCAAAACAATGAATGTATGTGCCCTCAGGCGCTACAAACCAATCCACAATACCCTGTAGTGACTCATTCACATGATCGATCATGTAAGGAGGATATATGTCATATATCATATGGAATATGATTGCAAAGAAGTCATCATCCAATCTATCATATGCACCTTGGAAGCTTGATTCTAACAACACTTTGCTGTGGAAGTAAACTCAAAACTTGTTCTGAGGGGTCCCATTCTAGTACATTCCTAGAAAAGCATATCATGGATAGATTCCATCTAAAACAAATGCATTTATATAGAATTGTGGTGCCTGATTCACCATTAAAGATGATTTTTCCTACCCCACGTGACACTGCAACTCAAACGACAATATATTTGCCCAATTGAAGATCTTACCACGATAAACCACCATATTGACCATATATATTCAATTTTTCTCAAACACCTCAACATTCTTCCATCCATGCAACTGAAAACACATAACAATAAGACATTGATATACATCTCTCATAATCCTGGTCAGATAAACTGGGTGCTTAATAGTGAAAGTTGGTGTCATCCATGTGTGTAATAATCCACTTAATCAATTCCTATGTATCTTGGACCATAAATAAACTAAAAAACAAAGAAATACTAGCAAGGAAAGAAGGATTGACAACAAAATCATGAAAGGAAATCTATAGATTCAACATGCAAAACTTACTTGTAACATAGATCGACGAAGAGTTTCTTGATCCAAAGATGTGTGCCCAACCCATATGAGAATGATTATGAGAATGGATGATTAGCTTGGTTAATTTAAAAGATATTACATGCAAAACTATCTCATGCATGCTCGCCACTTGTCGATGAGTGAATGGACTAGTTTAGGGAAGTTAAGTTGGTTCCTATTTTCTAGGAGTGTGCTCACATGCAACAAGAAAGCTCATGCATACATTCTAGAAGGGCATATGTCTTTATGTTGAAGGAATTCCCTCAAGGAGGGCACACTTGCTAAGCATGAAGAAGTGCACAATGGAGGGGGCACTTCTTCAACTCGAAGGAGTGTGCTCAACATAAGAGAAAGTCTTCATCAACTTGAAGTGCACTTCGAATTAAAGGGTTCTTTTCTTGCTTTTGTTTTCTTTTTATGTGCTTTGTGTGTGTGTGCATGGAAAAAAGGCTATTTTTCAAGTTAAGAAAAGTCATGAGTTCACATAATCATGGGCTAGATAAGGCAAGTTATTCTAAGGGTTAGGTGAGGACCCTTAGGATACGTTGACTAAGGAGGATGCAACACCAGGAGAAAACATAAGAATAACAAAATAAATAACATAAATACACTAAAGGGATTGGAACGACAGTTCATGTAGGCACCAAAATTGACTTAGGATTTTTTTTTAAAAGTCATTGTCTCTGTTATCACTCAGATTTTCCTTAAAGATGTTAGAAGAAGGAAAGGGGTCCGAGGTAACCACAAACCAACTTTTAAGTACAAAATCTAGCCAATTTGACTCAGAGAGGGCTCTCTCTTTAAGATTTAGCTTTATTTTATGGGATATTATGCTAGTTGTGAAAGCTTGGGGGTTTTGATTGTGTTTGGTGGTGGAATTCTAGAGCAAATGGATAGAACAAGGTATATTAGTCCATTGGGCTATGGAGTCACTTGCAGATGGTTAAACTGGATTAGGATGTTTTAACAAAGGAGGGCTTTACAGGGCAAGATAACTAAATTAGACACAAATGATAGCTTTAAAGGGATGAAATGGTCTTGAAAAGGAAGAAGGGCAATTAAAAATCCTTCAACAAATTTCAATATGAGGGAAAATGGGTGATCACTAATAAAAAGCAATTAAGAATTTCTTATTAAATGACCACAATGATAAACTAAGAAGCAAGGAGCAGTTAAGAATTCCCTACCTATGATAGCTTAGAAAAAAACATTTAGAATAAAAACGATTTTAAAGACAGATTGCACTGAAGCACTTTCTAAAATATAATTTTTTGTTTTATATTCAGAAATGAAACACATATGAAGTATTAAACCATAAAATAGTAACACATAAGATATAGAATAATTATTTGTCCAACGTTTGACACATGAATCCTGTAAAAGGTCCTTTGCTTTATTTCTTCATCCAGCCAGCCATACAAGAGTTGTTCAACAACAATTTATTCCAAAATAATAAGTCTATAGAAATGTCAAAGAATCCACACTCAATACTCCGAATGAGGAAGTACTTATAAAAACATTTACAATAAAATATCTCATAACTAAGAGATATATAATCTAGGTATATTAACTATATGCTACATAAAAGTAGAAACAGATTGTCTCGAAGATAGAACTAAAAGTGAACTGATGGCTTTCTGTCCCTGTTTTTTTGAATAAGCTGGCGGCAGGCCCTATGATTGAGTATCTTTCTGTCTTTCTTGTAATTCTGTGCTGGCTGTTTTCTTTTTATCTTCTTTAATGATACTCTTTGACCTGTTCTGATACTCTTTACCTGCTTTATCTTTGTTCACCTTCTTTTACCAAAATTGACTATGGTAAATACTGAAAATTTATTTTTTTCACCAAGGTAAAGTATAAAATGTCTGTCATATCTGTCCACCAATCTTCCCTTGGTATTTTGGTCCTTTGAAGCTTCCTCAATATTTCATCAGCCTCAGTGTATTTAACAAAATTGGGCTGTACTGGAAACAAATGTTTTAATTCATGTTCAACATAAAACAAGTTCTCTAGACTGTCATAGAGAACTCTGCCTGTAGGGAGTGCCTTTGGTGTAGATGCACTAGTTGATGAACTGGCTTGGTTATTTGCATATTGACTCAACTTTTCAACATAATCCTTATGCCTCATCAATTTATCATTAATCACTAGAGGACTGGGAATTCCTTTGCTTTGTAAGATGCCAAACTTATCCATAAATTTATCAATATCCTCCTGCATATTCTGACATCTTCTTTCTAAGTTCTACATCAAAGACCTTTTGGTCAATACCTTCTTGATTTCTAGGATAGTCATAGTTCTATCCTCAATATTCAGCTCTTCTATCTGGTACTTATTTTTTCTGTTCAAAAAGTTTATTAGCCTGATAGCTTCCTTAGGCTTTCCTCCTACCTCTTCCTTAGTCTTCTGAATCTCTTGAAGAGCCATTTTCACCAAGTCAATTTGTTCAAAAATAATTTGTATGGATGACCAACCATTATTTATTGATTGGGTGATGTTTGTCCATAGAATTTTCCTAATGTCCGTTAAAGGCTTTTCAAAATTGAGATCTTTTTCTGATGTTTTTACCTACTGGGCCAAGCCTTTATTTTTCCTCACTTTCTCAGCAAAATTAATGTTTGAAGCATCATATTTCTGCTCTAAAGTGACAAATTTTTCTTTTACCTTCTGTAATTCAGAGACTTGGAGTTTCATCTCCTCCATGGACTTGATTAACTTCTCAGTACTGAGACCTGAAGTTCCTGCCTGTGCTGTACCTGTGCTTGTACCTGTAATTGTCTCTGCTATGGTTGGAGGGATATTTGGTGCAAGAGCTATTGCAAGTGTGGATTGGACTACCGTGGAGACCACTGGTAACACATTTTCAGGCTGAGAGGTCAACTCACTATGCCTGCTCTTTAGTGATTTTTCTAATTCCTACTCAGTCTCCTTCAACTATTCATTTAGCTTAAGGAATAAGTCCATAAGCTCTTCTTAAGGAATAACTTCGGCAGTTTGTGGATGTCTTCGTGGAGGCAACTTTAACTACTTTCTCAAGGAAATTATATCTTTGTCTTTCTTCTTTATTAAAGCCTCTACAACCTTCACATCTTTTGGGTTATGACCCAATCCAATAACCAACTCCTCCAGTGATTTGATCCTATTCTCTTTAGCCTGTGAAGAGGCTCTTTCAAGCTGTAACTGAGCAGTGGTATTGTTCAAAGAATTCTCTAATCTTTGGGCCATCATGGCTTTACTTGTCAAGGTGGAATATACCATCTCCCCTATCTGCTTATGTAATTCAATCTGATCTAGGGGGTGAATGTCCTTGGCCATGACCTCAAAATCAGTTTTGAGGTAGTCTACCATTGCTTGAGGCTATTGTATTTTGGGCTTAAAAAAGCTCATCTACATTTTATCCTCCTTGATGTCATAGGTTGACATCAACCTAGTCTAATTGGTAGGAGCCATCTTCATATACTGATTGTAGACTTGGGCCCTTAATGGTTCATTTATGGACTTTATCTCTTTGATGTCTAGGGACTTATGAATTGAAGGCCTGAAGGATGATACTTCAGCACTTTGCTGTCTTTCTAGCTCGTGTCTTTGTGAGCTAGAAGGTGTCTCACCTGCAGGGAAAGTATGCTAACTATCTGCACCTTCTTTTCTCTAACTCTCTGTAGTTTCTTCAAAAAATTCCTCTTCTGAATGGGGATTTAGCCTATGCCTCTTAGCACCAGGCTGATCTGAAGGGCCACTGGTAGGGGTAGCTACTTCCCTGTCTCTCTTTGAGCACTTTTCCTCATTCAGAGGAGTCTGTAAAACTGGTGGATCTCCCATGCTAGTCTAAGTTGGATGGGTCGATGTTGGAGCCTGCTCTTGAGAAGTTTCAGGCTACTTTGACATGCTTGACTGTCCTGGTGTAGGAGTACTGGTTTCTTGGTCTTTTCCCTGTGATGGTTCTGCAAGTGGTGCACTAGTTTCTTGTGAAAGCCTTTGAGAGGTATCAACTGTTGAGGCACTAGTCTCTGATGCTGGCTTGTGAGAAGTCTCAACTAGCACCTGTTCAAAAGAATCTAGGTCAAGTGCCTTTTCTAGATCTTTCATTACATTTTCTACATTGACCTAATCACAATCAATTTCTACAAGAGTCCCTTCCCTCCATTCATCCATGTTGGCATATTGCTTAATTTCTAGGATTCTGTGATGAAAATAGGGTGATAGTATATTTTTCATTCTTCTATCACAAATGAAACTGTGAGGGTCATATGGAGTCCAACCAAAGCTTTTGCTTAAACTCATGTGGTCTTCTAAGATTTTTTCTATTGCTTTTCCTGCTTTCCCATTGTTGCAAATGAATGGGCCTATGTGATCCTTAATTCTCATTTGTGCTTTCTTCTTGGCCTTGGTAAAATCAACTTGATCTGAGTTGATCATGTCTATAATATTCCAAAGCAAATAGTCTCATTAGAACATATATTGGTAGCTTGAATGGGGGAAGCTCACAGCCATATATCCTGATTTCTGTGTGATTCTGGTATAAATACCAGTCACCTACTCTGTACTATTTTGATAACTGAAAGATCCTTTTGTTTTCATCATTAATTATTGGAGGATTTCCTGTTAGCAAGGTAGCTGCTGGGTGGACAAACTGGTCAATGAACTGACTATAAGCAAAAGATTCATGGGAGATAGAAGTCCAAAAAATGACTGACCTTGGATTACTTTCTGTATCAAGTTTCTTGACAGAAAAAGGGAACTTGTCAGATTGATAGTAGAGGATGAGGTGATATATGAATGTGGAGTACTTGAAAACCTTTTCATTTTCCAGTCTCATGAGCTGGTCATGGATTTTCTCAGCAATATATGAAGCATAATTATACCTGATAGCAGGGGGCTGACTAGAGGTAAAGATGGACAACAAAACTAAGACCAACTCATCTACATACTCACTAGTGTTGAATCCCATGATTGTAGCTATCATATCAACTACAATCTTGCCTATATCTGTGAAGAAAGCTGACATATAAGGAGGGGGATCTTTAGGTTGATGTTTTTTTTACTATGAAAGTCTGGAAGAGGCGATTGAATTCAGATTGGGATAACTTAGTTGATTTATCAAACAAATCCCCAAGGGAAATGGGGGTGAGGTCTTGACTAGGATGAAATTACAACATTTCATTGATTGAGTCAGCTGTTATTGTAAAGAGGATTGTTTGATTGGGAGAAATCACTGCTCTGAGGTTGGGGTCATAATTTGCAAGGCACTGATGGATTATATCAAGAAAAGTGTGCACAGAAGGGAGAAAGTACATTGGGAGGTTGGATTCCCACAGTCCTATGGCATCATGGCCATTCAAATGATTATCTCGGCACTGGAAAAACACTTTCAGATGGTCTTTATCAGTGGTTAGGTCTTCCATTTGGAAATACTTATCGGCCAGGGACAGATAGTCTAAATCACGGTGAGGGGTGGTAATGGGTGCAATATTTAGGGCTACCGGAGTTTCCATTCTAGTTCTTGTGGATTTAGATTGGAAATTCGGGGGTTTTCAAGTGAGATTGATGAAATAGAGGGTTTGGGGAACTTGAATTTTAAATGCGGTAACTGAATTATGATGAATTGAGATTATTTTCTATTAATTTGCAGCAAAAACAAGTACTCAGAGGGTTTCTTGACGAGAATTTGGGTAAATACCTGCTTTTGGGGATGGGTAGTGGAAGGTAGGTACAGTGGTGTGAATGGAGGACTCTAAGCAGCATCGATTGCAAATTCTGAAGGTGGTTGGCAGTTGGGAGTACAAGCTGGTTGAACTTCGTCATTCATTTTGCTACATGCATGTGTTCGTAGAATAGAACGACAAAATGATTTGTTTTGTTTTATATACAAAGTCAAGGATTTGGTGGGTTTCAGGATTTGGACGGGTGGTGTCAGAGGGAAGATTTGATGTTTTGTCATTTAGTGGGAGGCGGTAAGTGGTTTTTATCACACCACTCATGGAAAGGGGACAATATTCGGGCTCATATACGTGATTCCATACAATGAGTGACACGTGGTGGGGGCATTGTTCACAAAACCGCTTCGCGATCACGTTCTAATGTTTGGTCGCGGAGGGTCGTGTGATATGCATGACAGTCGTTGGATCTAGAGGGCTTGATCGGACGACTATCAGGGAGGTGATGGTGACTGGAGTTTAATGAGGGTGGGCCCGATGTAATTAAAGATTTTTATAATCATATCGAGAGCGATGGGATTGGTCAAGAAAGCTATTAATTAACTGTGGAGGTTAATTAATCCTCTTTTTATTATGGTGGGGGTCGGGGCTCTTAATTAGTTACAGATTAACTAATTAATCCCTATTAATGGTGTATTATGGTTATATTTAACCAAGGGGCGGGGTATATAATTTTTTGGGGTTTTTACATATTAAAATAATACGGGAACGAGTGAATTTTTATAAGGGAATTACTTAATAACATAATTTAGTTGTTAATATGAAATTGAACGGAAAAGTGCTAAGTCTAAAACATTTTCATGTGTGTATTTGAAACTTAAGCTAAGTGAATAATGAGGGTTTTTGTGAAAATATTTTAATTTGCCTAAGTAAAATAGGATTTTACTTAGGGAAAACTTTATGAAGGGGATGAATGACTTATAAAGGGATATGATGATTGATAAATGGGCTTAAGTACTTAGGCATTTATAAATCGTTGGGCTGAAGGTCCAGTCCCTCCAGAAGTCAGAGAAATGCTCTGAACCCCTCTAATTTAATAGATACCTTGGCACGTAGGGGAAATTAGTGAAAATTTTGGGGAAATGAGTAAGGGAGTTAATTATTTTGATTTTGCTTGCTTGATGTGATTTCCAAGTGATACATGCCATTTGCCTTATGATGAAAGTAAAAATATTTGCATATTTTAGACATATTATTCTACAACCATCATCTACCTACCCTACTTAACCTAGCATTTTTACTTTTTTATTAGGGTGCACTTAGATTGGCAAACCCTTATCAAACTTTCTTTTCTTTTACATGGTAATGCCTATCTAATTCTACACTTATTACATCCAAGGGGTTAGATTAAACTGTTGAGCTCATTTTTTCACTCTACCTATCTACTTATCTGCCAAGATTACACTGTTTGGTCAGATCTTTATTCTCTATTTCTACAACATGAAATTGAAAATATGAACTAGCCAAGATTAAACTATTTGACTATTCATGAATTGTGGCATAGGTGACAAGCTGCACACAATTGTTTATTATACAAAGCTAAAAAAGTAGTGGCATTTAGACTTGCACACCTTCCTGGTCTTTCTTTTTGTTGGGGTTCATTTTCTTTCATTTTTTGACCATATTTTTATTTTTTTCGCCCTTTGATTTTTCATTTAGGGTATACCCTCTTTACATTTTTTAATGTTTTTTTGATTTTTAACAAATATGGAAAACCTTTGCAACAAGTGAAGGTATGAACATATTACATAGCTCATCAAGTCAATCATGATATATGACACCTATTGGTATAGGGGCATAACAGTCACAACTACAAGAGGTCCTTGCGTCTCTTCTACAACAAGTACACCCTCATATCAAGACCTAGATGTGAAGAAATTAATGGGTAGATTCAATAATGCTCATGAAATTTGCTAAATCACAAGACTTGAAGCTACTTTACTGATCTGCGGAATTAAATTCACCATTTAGAACAAGAATCATAGACATTGAAAATGAAACATCACACATGCACATAAATTTATCTAGGGGAAAGCAATTACTCAAAACCCCTTACTATCTATATTGCATTAATCAGATAATATAGAAGAAATATAATGCTTTCTCAAGCCTAAGCACACCCAGCAAGTGTATAGTCTATCCATCTGCCTGACATATTGACTCTGGCCAACACTTAGCCAATTTTCAATCCTTCCCAAGATCCTATTTCCTTGCGTTGTTCCCTTGGGAAATTTCCCCTATTTTTTAGGAATTTCACACCAACAAATTATGCAATAGCCTTAGGTCAATCTCTGACTGCATGCACCACTTGTACACTTCGAAATAGTCTACAACTCATAGTACGCTTCCTTGGAATTTCCATCTCAACTAGGAAAATTGAATTCTCTACATGCGTGAGTTAATTTAGGCTGATTGATCAATTAAATGGTTGATCACTCAGTGTGGTTGACGTTCCACTTCCACAACTTGACCTTCCATTAGTTCCTCCAACAATTAGAACTAGTTTAACTAACCATAACTCAACTTAAGTGAATTAAATTGCGAAAACTAAAATTAACTCAACCTAAGCTCCTAAAATTTAGGAGCCAAATACACACAACTAAACTTCATGTTCCTAACTTGAATTAACTGAGTTGGACTCCCAATTTTTAGGAATCAACTCAAGTAAACTGAACTTCAACTCATTAACTTGAATTGAGTGTTCTTAAATAAGTGACAAGAGCCATGTCACCTCAATTAACTCCAACTTGTCTGTTGATGTGGAATTTCGAATTTCTTAAATTTGATTAAGGAAAAAATCAAAATTGAGAGTTTCTTGCTGCATTTTTAACAAGATGGATCATATATCACTATGGTACATCTTAATATATTACAAGGTCTGTGAATCCACTTTAAATACTAGGTTTACTTGCTATTTATATATACATTCACATACATGGGTATATTTGAAGTTGAGCTCTATTTCATGTTCTGGAGGATTAGAAGCATCTCAAACTCAAAACCTGTTAACATATGTACAAAGCATTAATCATCCTTCAATTAATATATATTAAGTATAGAGTTGGGATTCAAGCTCCGAAAGAAGTCACATACAATAGTCTCGATCCTTTTCCAATTAGAAACAATACTTCACATAATGATCTATTAACACATCAACAATACACTCGACAAGCATAGTATAAAAATTGTGAAGCAACGATTTTAAGGACTTTGGCATCTACTTACAATAAGGAGTTCATACACAATCAAATATTCCATTGAGGGTTGTCTAGAATCAAGGACAAAGTATTGTTTTCACATTGAAGGCAGAATAAAATTACTACAAGTAGTGAAGAAATAAGGGAAGAGCATATACAAGCAATGAAGTAGTAAGGAAAGAGTAGGAAAGTGTAATTCCATCATCTAAAATAGCCATAAGGCACTTAGGATCTCATCCTGAATTCAGAGACATTTCCCTTTGTACATTTATAAATTGAAAGTATTGTAAAACTGTGTAAATATTTTATTATATAGGGAGATGTGGAAGTCATTTGATCCTAGTGTTTGTTGGGACAAGGGTTTTAGGTATTAGGTATTAAGTCAGTAAAAAAAATCCATTGTCTTTCATATAAGTGGATCATTTTCCCTGGTACAGGAGTCCACAATTTCTGTATTTATTTTTTATCTTTTAAGGGTGGTAGGGTGGTGCTAGGGAGGTGGTTGAAGTCACCTTCAGGTTGGTTCCTAAAAACACTTTAGGGTAGTAGGGTGGTGCTAGGGAGGTGGTTGAAGTCAACTTCAAGTTGGTGCCTGAAAACACTTTAAGGTGTTAGGGTGGTGCTCGAGAAAGTTGGTGCTTGCTAGGTTGTTGACACATCCATTCAACTGACTATTGGTAAAGCCTAGGGCATTGGGGCATCCTTATATTGGGTGCTAAAGAAGAATGATTTTCTAGAGTTCTAGCAAGTTGTAGCTTTATTTTCAGTTGGAGCTGAAGATTTAAAGAACTTATTAGAAAAGTGTTCGATGGTTTTTGATTCGAAGGGGGTTTTCCACCTAAAAATATTTGTGTTTATTGTGTATTGTTTATTTAGTATTTTGAATACTATTGAAGAATAACTAATTCTTTAAAAATATTAATTATTTACTAATTGCGAAGAAATAGTGATTCACCCCCCTCTGAGTATTTCTAACAAAGGGTGTGTGCAGTCTAAAATTTCAGTGCACCTGCAAGAGATGCAAGAAAACATTCAAGAAAGTTATCTAGAAAATCGATGGTAAGAAGCATCATGATCTGGCATGTTTTCATATACTAATTTTTGTTTTTGTTGTAATTGTAGGTCACATGTTCAAAGATGGTTATAAATATTCAACAACCATATGGCTTGTTGTTGTAGGTGTGCACACAATTACTATCGATGCGACAAAGAAGAAGGTGATTGTTAAGGGATTTGTGACTTTTGTTGATGTGTTGTTGAAGGAGCTGCTAGAATCCAAGAAGCATGCGGATTTATGGTTAGTGTCTCAGAATAAACAATAGAAGGAGGCCAAGACATAGAAGAAACAAATTGAGAAGAAAACGATAAATGTTGGCGGTGGTTGTGTGAATGTTGAGACTCCAAACCAACATAAATAGAAGAAATCACACAAACAATAATTTATTTCATATGATTATATGAGCTCGTAGGATTTCCAAAGTAGTCATACTTTTTTCTATAATGGCCTCTTACTAAACACGTGTTCGAGCATTTCTTGGTGATGAAATTATCACTTCTTTAAATTAAAAAGTAGTATAGTAACTAATAGGGAAATAGACTGTGTTGTGCAACATAAAATAATTTTACACATAATTTTAGAAGATCAAAGAATCCACAAGAAAACACAACCCAATGCACAATAATGGTAGTCAATATAATCATTCACTTCTTCTCCAAATACTCACAAGAACAACAACAAATACAAGTCCTTGACCAAAATTTCAAACCAATAGTTATCTATCTTTTCCCACATCCCTACAATAAAAGTACCAAAATTTGTTACTGTAAATTGACACATAGACCCCAAAAATGACGTTTAACCCAATACAATTCCCTTGTGCTTGTCTACAAAACACTTATTCTTATATGGTTCCTCTGAACAACATGGTCCCTTTAATCGTTCCACAAAAACATGATAGTCTCTTTATATACAAATATCACAATTAGTTACCATCCTAAGTTCCTCAACAAAAGTTCCCTAAATCCCTAGATTTAGGGCTAGTTGGAATGAGCCCACTAACATCTAAGATTCCAGTTTTGGGAATTGGAGATTCACTTTAAACCCTAAATTTAGGGCCAATTGAAATGACACCACTAACATCGAAGCTGCAATGATTCTGGGTATCAGAGACTTGCTACACTATGCATCTTATTCCCAGCCTTGTTGTAATTACTCTTCATGTCATTTTTCATAAAATAGTTATTTTATTCCTTACATTGCATAGATCCTGCGACTTCCAAAAATCTCCCAATAAATGTTCATGGGTAGCATTCTTTACATCAATTTTTCATTTGACTGGAACATACTGCCATAAGCTGACCCTTATGTCTTTTGCATTTTGTTTGGAGTATTGCCTTATTCCTTTTCAAACCTTATGATCAAGGTCCTAGTATGAAACATTAATTATAAAGTTACCGTCTTCCTTTTATTGGGAAACTCATATGAAGCCAAAATACATTTGTAAGCAATACTACAAGTAGTTACGATTACAAGTCACTACTATTTTCCTTTTTAGATCTTTGTGTATGTGGGTGTGCTTGATATTAGTGTTTCTCCCAAGCATGTTTTTTTTATTGGGGAGTCCTATAGATGTTCCTTAATTTATTTTTTTGTGTTTTTTTTGGAAGGGTGGAAAAACCTCAAACACCAGGCAAAATAATTTGGATGGCATGAAAACCCAGCAAAACACTGTTCTTAAATGTGGGAAATGGCCAATCTTGACATTCATTGTTTGTTTCAATGAAGTGGATAGTTGAAACATATTGAAGATGATAAATTCTTGTAGCTTGTTTCTTCAATACTGTTAATGCCATTATTGTATGAATGTTTAACTATTTTGACATTTAACAATCGACGTTTCTAGATCCTCCTGAAAATTGGTATTTTAAAGAGCATATGGATAGTTTATAAGTATTTTCTTCAAAATAATCTAGATAGTATATTTAAAATGTTGTCACTTTTGGTCTATGCTCCTAAGTAAATCTCTCATGGAATGTTTTTCACTACCCATGGGCTTGAAATTTCCATTAAAAGGTAAAAATATTAAGAGAAAGGAAAATATGTTGTTTGGGCATTGAGAAAAATTTAAATGCATTGCCTTTAATTATTTGTGGCCTTAAAAGTCTCATTAATCTTTAGAAACATGGAAACAATGCTTGGGAACTTAAATAATTATCAAAGGAAACACTTTTCACCATTAGTGGCTTTGAAAATTTCATTAATCTTCAGAAAATGCACAAAATTAATTGGGAATTTGAGAAAATATAAGGGGGGAATTTTTATTGTTTTCTATAGGCTTAAAATTTTTCTTTTGTTAATAATATTAATGATTTTCAATTTATTTCTTCATTATTTTTTTTTGTGAAAACCTTCCATGGAGAACTTTTGTAACATTTTTTGTGTTTCATTTCCCCTTATAATTCCATGGATTGCCCAAAACATTTGGTTTCTTCTCTTGTGCTCCAAAAGAAGATGATATGGATTTTTTTAATGTGAAACCATTCCCTATATAGGAACTACTTATGGGTCAGATCTCTGAATTTCTTATATGCAAAGCTTTGAAATTTACCATATGTTGTGCTGAAAGTGCTTGGATCTAATAAGATTTCAACTATACATAGTGTTTAGGTTTTTTTGAGACAAGATGATGTCATGCTTTACATATTTGAAACCTATTCAAGATTTGGTGGATGAAGAATGTTCGATCTAGGTCCAAGGAATGGAGATATGGCTCTAGTGATTACATGAAGTCATGGGCATTCTTTCATAAATATTTTTGAAGTTTGTACCACAGTCATGTATTCCAAGCATATGTATATGAAAAGAAATGTATCTAAGTTTTAAGCAACTTTTCGACATTTTTGAGGTGTTGCAATTGGAAATACAAATTTATCTGATGACATTTTACTTAAACACTAGATTTACTTTTGTTTGAACGGTTCTTCTAGTTGGAAAATAGCCTTGTTTATCTGTGAGGCCATGTTGCATTTTTCTGAGAAAGATTTGGATTTTGTATTTTTGGATATGTTAGGATGCCATAGATACCTGCAATATAATTGATGATTTTTCTTTGTTTTTGTTGGTTGTTTGTGTAAAGAGAGTATTTTATCACTAGACGCATATGGGTCTTCAATATGCTAGTTTGCAATGCCTAAATGAGATTAGTTCTGGCATTTTTTTGTTATGTTTTCTATATTATTTGGTTGATGTATTAATGAATGTTGTCTTACACGATATAACATGTAGTGTTTCATGCTGTATCTCATTTTAATCCATTATGTTTGCTTAGTGCATGAAATTAATTCAAATATTTGATATGTTAAATTTCAATACCTTATGGTATGCAATGTAATAGGTTTATCTTGTATAGGAGTTTTCTTGTTTCATTTTCCATGTTTTTTGGATTTTTTTATTGATTAATGTTATCTTACACCATATAACTTGTAGCCTTGCATGGTGTATCTCATTTTAATCCATTATGTTGGCATGGTGCATGAAACTAATTCAAACACATGTGATATGTTAAAGTTAAATGCATTATGTTTATGTGAACTTGCTCAAATATGCTATTTAATATTGTCATCCTTATTTCTCTCACTAGTGGTGATATCATTGTGTATGAATGTTTATTTTTTCGTGGCTGATATAACTTGTGCAATTTCTATGTATGATCCATTTTTGGTGTGGAAATTATACTACGTCATGTCTTGTTTCAACCTCTTGATATAAACCCATTCTTAGTGAGCATTGATAGGTCATTTAGTTATTTCTTAATTTTTCCATTTTTTCTTTTCTTCATCGATCAATCAAATGAGAAATCTTATAGAACTTACAAAATGTGTGTTTTGTTTTTTCAGAATCTCCAAGGAGCAACTTATCTCTAATGTTAGACACAAATGTTTCAAATGATGACATGGTTGAACCTGCCGATCACATTCATAGTTCTATGGTGATTTCAATTGAAATCTAAATCATATGTTGATATTAGAATATTCCATTGTTTTTTGATAATGACTATGTAGTAAGACATGTTAGCCAGTGTAGAATCTGACTCTTTTTCAAAATTGATAACATATTTGTAGGGTAATCTTCATAAGAGACCAAGAGAAAGTAGTAGGGATGTTATATGGGTAAGTTTTTTCACAGATTTGTGAAAGCAGTTGACACACTACTAGTCTTTCTGTTGAAATAACAACACTAATTCAATAAGTTAAACAAATCTTGAATTTTTTTTATATAGTTTCTTTTTGGCCTTATTTGTCTATTTTTCAGTCCTCTGTTGGAATTTTTCTTTATATGGTTTTCATGGCTAATTGCATATGTTTTTCATTGGAAGGTTCATGATTTTGTATAAACGAGAGTAGAAGGAAGGGAGAATTACATTGCTTATTTGGAAGACATGTTTGAGGATTCAAAGGAAAGGAAGTTAGTTTGGGTTCAACGGTTTCATAAGGCTAATTAAGTTCTTGAAAATATACCCCCTCTAGTACCTCATGCAAGAGAAATTTCTTTTTCTTCTTCCTAGCAAGTTCTTAATGTTAAATGTCTTGATGATCTGGAAACAATACTTACTCCATAACAATATGAGGAATGTTGTGCAAAAATACTTCCCGAGGAAACAATTCAACTTTACATGTGTTATAGGATGTTTGACAATGGCATCATCAAACCATTCAACTTAATTCAATTGGAAGGATATCAACACCAAAAATTTATTTCTTCCATAGATGTTCTCTTTCTTTTCTTTTCACCAAAGCATGGTCTAACAAGTGATGGTTGGGATCTGGATTAAGAGTAGGAAACAAAGCTTAGCATAGGCTTAAGTAAGGCATCTAGAAAATTGAGTACCTCTAGAAGATGGACCGGGGCCCTTAGTCACAATAATTAATTCTCACTTATGAACTTGAAGGTTGAACAAATTGTACCTGAATAAGAAAAAAATGAAAACAAAAAAATTAACCATACAATAAAACAAAAGCAAAAAATAATAATTAGACCACAAATATAATGGTTCATAACAATCCTTGCAAAGTTAAGTATTTTAAAATACATACAAAATTTGTGAAATCATGGTTCAAGATTTATAGTCTAAGAACCATACCAACTCAACTTTTTCTCTGAGGTTGGTTTCTAAAATTCCACCTAAAATGATTGGGTCATTGAAATTTAAGATATTTAGAAGGAAGGGTTACAATTTCCAATATTAACCCCAGAAATAGGGTCATTGTTTTGTTCATTTTAGCCAAAATTCTTGATTTTGCTTGAAAATGTGGAATTTCCTCCTAAAGAAGGCATGTGACTAATTTTTTTAGTCTCCACTACAAGTCATTAACACACTACCCTTTCGAAAGAACCATCTTTCCCTCCAAATACAGATCACCACTCTTTTTTTTCTTAGTCTTAAAAAGTAGACTACTTTGGTAAAAGTTTGGGCTTATATTTTCCCTTTTAGCCATGCCAAAATAATCAATGATTTCACAATAGTAACTCATATGTGTTTCATTGAAGGTTAAACAAGGAAAGATGAGGATACTCATAATAAGCAAATGCAAGGTATACATCTTCGTAATAGATATGATCCATGCTCAACCTAATTGCCACATTATTGGCCCATAATCTTGATGACATGGAGCTATGAAATCATATATACTCTAATGGGGGGAATAGTTGATCCTTTTGATTTATCCACTGGAGAGACACATTTTTACTTTAACCAATCCCTTTTATTACTCATGAAATCATTCTTTATTTATTTTAAATACTACAACATTTTCCAATTAGTTACTTGTGCATCATAGTTTAGGCTCTAACAAGACCACCTAATTAGATAACTTGGAATATATATGAAAACCACCATAGAAGTCCATTGTATATACTAAAAACATAAAACACACCAAATTTAGTTAAAAAACATTGTTTCTTCTTTGGCTAAAGATGGTTGATATAAATTTCCATGATTTTGAATTTGCAGAAAGTTAGTTTTAAAAAATTTCCCATATCATATAGACGTTAAAATACATATAATATTTATAAATGAATAAATGCATAGTAATCAATCACAAAATGAAATTATATGAGTTGAATTTCATAAATACCTTGATCTTACTCAAATAGTAATGACCAGGTGTTACAATTACATAATATAAAACATGTATAAAAAGAAACAAGGACGATAACCTGAAAATAACTTCACAAAAAAAATATATGGTAGTAATTTCTGAATTCAGGCGCCTATGATCCATAATGAATTAAGAAAAGTCTTTCAATAGAAATCACATAAGAGAAATTTTTGGCCTATGCATTTCGAACCAACAAGTGTGAAGAGGCAAACCATGACAAAGGCTTAAATAGGGAGCAATGTAGAGACCATAATTTCAAGTACCGGCTATATTTGACAATAATGTTTAAATTATGATATTAAACTATTAATATATTAAAAGCAAATATTATTAAGTAATGGCTATATTAAAAGCCTAGTTTTTGAAAAAAATATTTAAATAATGATATTATTTCATTAATTTATTAAAAATATTAATAAGTAATGACTATATTAAATGACTAGTTTTTGAAAAATAAAATTTAAATTAATTTAATAAAAAACAAATTTATTAAAATATCTATAGGAAAAAAACAGAGACAAAAAAGAATAAAAAAATCAAAGTCAAACTCCAAACAAAGAGGGAAGTCAAAATTATAAAAAGGGAGTCAAGACCCTAATCGAGACAAGATCATTTAATAAATAAAAATAGTTAATGGAAATAAAATAAACTCAAAAAAATAATAAATGGAAAAAATATAAAATAAACAAAATATACACAAGTCAAAAGAAAAGGAAAATATAAATATATATATATATAAATATAAATATATTATATATAATATATATTAATATAATATATACACACACACAAAGAAAATTAATCAATAAATAAAACATGGTCAACAATAAAATATAGGGTAGAGGCCCATTAAACAAATAACAAAAATACTAAAAGGAGTTAAGAATGAATAGGATGATACAATACTTAAGAAAACACGAAAGATCAAGAATATAAACTCTAATGAAGAATAAACTAACAACAAATACTATAAAAAGGACACCAACACCTACATAGATAAATAAACAAATAAATAAATCCCAAAAAGAAACCTAAAAAATTAGGAGGAAAGGACACGGACCCAACTTCTACTAATAATCCAATGATCCTCTCTATTCAAATTATTGGGTCTTTTTTCGATTTCTAGGGCCTCCCTTCAGAGCAGTTTGAATTCAAAATGGAATCATTCCTTATTTATTAAGTTTCTAACATATTATGGACAATTGACAATAATATCTAATCTTGTAAAAAATAATGGGTCATAAGGTGAAATTTCAGTTGTCACTAAAGAAACAAAATTAGTATTGAAACATAATCTTTAATAGAAAAAAAATCATTTTCTAGTTTTAAATTTAATTAAAAAAGAGTGCGAACTAATCATTTAGTCTAAAACGCACTAGTTATGCTTTAAAATTTATGTGATCTAATTATAATAGGAAAATTTATTTCATGTTTCTATATTTTTATTCACAAGTTATGCTGACTAAAGAATATGTGAAACCTGAGTAGTAACCTTTTGCCACAAATAATGTTGGCTTAATCCATTTTCCAAAACAAATTTCACATTTTATCAGTTAAGGAATGGAGTGGGGATGTAGGGCAATATGCTCAGGACTTACAATTAGCCTCTATAATCAAGGGAGAACCTACATGTATCACCTATTGAATGGTGTTGCCATTGATGTCAACATCCAGATTGAACTCTCTTAATATATGTCATGGATTACATAAGTTGCAAACTCCAATAGACAAGAAGCCTTGGAAGGAAGGAAGGAAACCCTAGAATTCTTGCACTTGCTGAAGATTTTAAGGATGAAGATCAGTGAATTTCATCTGCAAACCTTCATCAATTGATGTTCCTCATCATGTCGATTCTAATGTATGTCGCACCCCACGATGCTCCCCGTTGTACCTTAAGAAACCAATTTCCTGGTTGTGGAGAAATTGTGCTTAAGACATTAATGATTATTGTTTGTTGTCACTTATTTGTCACTTTATTGTTTGTTGTATGCTTAAATGAAGGACCTGGAAAACTTGGTCTTTAACCCTTAATACATATGTGACCAGAAAATCTCAGAATGCCATTTGTTGCTAGATATAAATGATGAATGAAGAAAGCTTGAAGGATAAGTTTAAGATAATATGCCGCTTAACACAGAACCTACTATCCATCACTTAGAAGAATTATGAAATGAGAACTGAATCATAAACAATATGTTGCTTGACACAATACTATTATCTGCGAACCTTTGAGAAGTTAAAGATAATATGCTGCCTTACACAAAAACTATTATCTATAACTTAGAAAGGAAGATGAAAACTTCAAGTATAGGAGCACTCTTTTAAGGGATTTTAACTTTATCTACATAAGCAAATCAAGACCTGCAACTTCATTACTATACTTGAAAGAAGAAAACATAAGATGACACATGACAGAGAAGTTACAAAATTATACCCAACAATTCATGGAAACTTCTGATTCTTTCATTAATCAACAGCTATATCAAGAATGCAGTGGCTTAGCCTCCAGGTTCTCCAAAATTTGAACAACCACCCTTACAATTCCCTTTTCAAGATTTTATCTCTTGTATCAAATTAGTTTTGGAAACTGATTTCTTGAAACAACTAATAAACTTCTTTATAACAGTTATAAAACTACTTCCTATTTGAGATTATTCAACTTTATTACATATAAAATATTGAAACTCATAACAAATGTAAAATTGCACCAAAAGCTTTGAAATGGGGCCACATATATGTCAGGAGTGTTCCGATTGGCAAAACATAAATAAACCCGACCAATCACCTTTTCTTCGGATTCGGCTCTAACACTGATTCTTCCCTTTACCTAGCAAAATTAGTGCAAACCTTTGGTAACTGTGGAACTGAAAAAGAATTAACTTTGCTGGAATTATAAAACATAACGTATAGATTATCGGGCTTGGAAACTTTATCGC
The DNA here is from genome assembly GCA_000404065.3 of Pinus taeda. Lineage (NCBI taxonomy): Eukaryota > Viridiplantae > Streptophyta > Pinopsida > Pinales > Pinaceae > Pinus > Pinus taeda. Next base: position 29,255 of record APFE030465632.1, read on the forward strand.
AGATCGCAATTGGCGAACGAACTAACACCTATGCATAAGACGCCTTGCGGACCCGCTGGAATTATAAAATGCAATATATAGTTTTTCGGGTCCACCATCGCAAATTGCAATCGATAGAAGCCATATACATGTATATGAAGGGCTTTTTGATACGCGGAACCGCCGAGATTTTTAAACACAATGTATATATGTTTCAGGTCCAACTATCGTGAATCGCAATTGGTGGAAGCTGAGGTGCTATGAGATATGTCGGACCCGCCGGGATTTTAAATATAATATATATATGTTTTGGGTCCTCCTGTTCAGTGCTTCATTAACTGCTCATCGCAAATCGAAATCGGTGATTCTCGTGGTAGTACTTCATATGAATGCCCGCTGTGTTTTGCGATTGCGATCTAATGACATTGCTATCACACATATATATACATATTGGTTATGGTTCCATATAAATATTTATATTGCAATTTGATTTGATCGCATGGGCCAATTCTTTTACACTTGTTTCTTTTGTGATTTTGATATATTATAACAAGTAAATACTTCATTAATTTTAGACTTTGTGGATGTAAAGAAAATAAGGGAGCTTCATTGAGGTTGAAACCCTACAGTGATATCACTGATAAATAAAGCTAAAAACACAATATAAGCTACAACATTTGGCTCCAACTGGGGATAGTGCTTCTGCCACAGAAGCACTAAGAACCACAGATCAGTGCCTTATCCTCGTGCATGGAGTCATACATTGCTTCACCAAACTTAATTGTGTAAAAATTATACAGTGAACCCACGTCAATATCTACAGTGATAAGATGCTTGTGCTTTGATAGAAAAATATTGAGAATCGTAGATCAGTAGCCTTAGTTGGGCATGGAGTCCAAAACTGTGAAAAGCCTGAAATTTGACAAACTGAAACCTGACATTCTTGAAGTTTGAAACCTCTACAAACCGTTTTCCAACTGGGAAAGTCACCCTTATTCATCAACTAATGATTAAACTGAAGAACTGCAACTAGAAACCAAATGCTCAACACCTGAGCTTATTTATGTACAATTTCCTACATATGTACATGATTGATCTCCATCAAGTGAAGTCAATCTTCCAATTGTACTAGGTTAGCATTTGGGTGCTTAATCTAGAACCATTCTGCTAGTGAATTTTGAAAATGCAATTCATCATGAACAAAAAATAAATTATGCATAAAAGCATCTCACAACAAAATTAGGAGTATATCGAAAAAATGATATGTGTAGACTGTTGATAAATTCTTCCATGTAATCTGCCACATGATCTTCAAAAGTATAAGAGAAAATATGTTCTTGATCAGCTCCAAAAAAGAAATTCTCTACGTATGAAGGTTCCTGATCAATTAAACCTTCTGTTGGGATAATATGTTCAACATAACAATCAGCGACATCTTTAAGAAAATGATCTACGTCACTTTAATGTCTCCACTTTTCATCTCTAAGCTTTGATTGAAAATAATTTGTAATTCTAACCTCATGAAGAAAAATAAAATTTTTCACATTACTATACAACATATGATCAACTTCAAATAGGTTGTTTACCTCTAATCCATGGGCATCCTTATGTTCTTCAATGCAATTATATACAATATCTTTATCAATGTTATTTTTGTTGAAAATGCAACAAGATGATGGAGCTTAGTGAAAAGAAGTCGCCTTCACTAAGTGGGCTTGCAGGCTATTTTTGGCGCAAAGTCTATTTTTAGACTATGTCTATTTTTAGACATATGGGCGGAGTCTATTTTTAGACTGCCAGTCAAAAAATAGAACAGCCGAATATTATTAGCTCTTAATAATATTTGGACTATAAACATTAGCTTATCCTCTTGCAGCACTTCAGTTCGAGCTACGGATGTGGCACATGCAACTGCCAGAAGGAAATACGATTTTCCTATGGGTTAGTTGAGCTATTGCATGATGGACTTCAGTTAGAACTCAAGTGATTGAGTTTGGTGGAGTTGATTGAGGAGTTGATGGAGTTGTGTTTAGTTTGACTTAGTTGAAC
>APFE030465632.1:56478-142159 GCA_000404065.3 Pinus taeda
TGATGGTCCTCCTTTCCTCATTTCATAAGCAGCTAGAATCCCATGCAACTGTGACATTTTAAGGTTTTGAAGATTCTCCTTTTCTTCTATTGCAGAAACTTTAGATTCAAACCTAGGGGAAAAAGATCTTAGAACTTTTTCAACCAAAACAACCTCTTTTACTTCTTCACCCAAATTTTTCATACAATTTACAATCTCATCTACATGAATAAAATAGTTAGCCACACTTTCATCATTGTACATCTTGAGATTTTCATACTGAATCCTGAGGGTTTGTAGTTTTGCTCATTTTACCTGATCATCTCCTTCATAGCTTAGAACAATCTTGTCCCATATTTCCTTTTCGGATTTATACTACATGACTTTGACAAATTCTGATTGCGATAGACATCCCAATAGAGTATTGACCACCTTTGCATTTGTTTCATATTTTTTCTTCTCAGCCGGATCTGTAGGAGTTGCTGATGGAAAAGTATACCATGTATCTATGATACCCCAAAATTCAGTACCAAGAGATTGAAGATATGCAGTAACTCTTACCTTCCAATATACGAAGTTTGTCCCATCAAACACCGGTGGCCTAATTGATGCTTCCCTCTCATAGTTGCTCATGATGAAAGATCTTCCTTCGAGCGATCAAGCTTCTTCCGAAGGACCTGCTCTGATACCAATTGTTGGAAATAATACTGAGAGGGGGGGTGAATCAGTATTATCAAATTATTTTCAATATGCCTTCCTCGATTTATTGATCATTAACTTGTATATAATAATGAGCATGAAACAAGAAAAACAGATAGTCACACCAAAGAACACCAGATATAAGGTAGAAACCCAATGTGGGTGAAAACCACCTGCTGCAATATGTCTCTATCATTTTTCAATTAGAAACTTCTTTTACAATGATTTTGTACTGGTGCAGTCCTTTACCAGTACGGAGGCTGCAACCTGCAGAGAGCTACAACTCTCTCTCGTTTTCCAGTCTCTCTTGGAAGGGAGCTACAACCCCCTTTTTCTCTTTTACTTCTTTAAGGACCACGTTTCATTAATTTTCAAACTGGATCCATGAACATCAAATAATCACTCAACCTCCTTATACAATGAACCAATGAATCACCCAAATCTTTAGAATGTTGTAAACAGGAAAGTAATACCAGAAATATAAAGCCAAAATACCGCTGCAATAGATAAAGGACAATCAACAATAGTTTCAAGATAAGACCGCAATTTCACCAACTGGGGCCTGCGTATATCCGCAGCTCTTCTGAGACTGAACTGCGCAGATCCGCACTGGTTGTTCTTCTGCTCTGCGAACTTTTCTTCAGATTCGCACCTTTACTTTTGACATACTGCGTACACCCGCACTGTGCCTTCTTCTCGCCTGCGTACCTCACACTTCGCCCTTTTCTGTACTGCGTGAGCCCCGCGTTGTGCCCTCTCCTGCGCTGCGTACCCCGCACTGCACCTTTGGTTTCGCAACGTACTCCCGCACTGAGCCTTTTATTGAGTTGTGTACCCCTGCACTGCACCTATGGTTCGCCTACGGACTTCTGATTAGGGCCAAGTTTACAGTCCTCCAATGTGCCACACTCAGTCAGATCCACAGATCTGATTATGCGCCCGAGAGATCACGACTTCATAGATTCACCTTCAAATTTACTTTGATTTAGATCAAGCATTGACAACCCAATATTTTAGATCTTAAGATATTCAATTGAAAAGATACTTCAACCAAGTGATCTCCTTCCCTATTTATAGTCAAGCCCTTATTCACACCATGGGACAAAACCATCAATAACCAATACAAGGAATCCAAACCGGGGCTAAAATAGATCCTATACCACGGGCCAAAACCATATCATCAGAAATGGCGGGCTAAATACCACGGGCCAAACATAAGAAACCCCACGTGAGCGCGCTTCTCTGCCTTGAAGTGAGTGAACTGGGGTTCTCCACCTTCTGAACGGGTAACCTGCGGGTATGACTGCACCTCCTGGACGGCGAACCTGCGGGTCCGCACCTTTTTGAACAATTCACCTTCCAGCCTCTTAATTTCCATCATTTTGAGAGCCTGAACAAACCATTGCCACTTGAGTGAGTTTCCATCAAGTACAACACCTGTATCATAGAGCCGTACCAGAATCATAATGCCAACAACAAACCATCTCATATTGAGAAGGGCTCAAGAACCATGACAATAGGAAAAGAAGCAGAGCGGAAAATATGTGTAAGTGTCATCAAGGGTTCCATCAAAAAGGAAGATTTCACACCATTAATAGATAATCAAATAAAGTAGAATCAACAACCTACAGTAGAGACAACTCAAGATGAAGCTTACAAAAGAGATGCACCATTGAGAATATTGCCCCCATCTAGGTACTCTAACATATTTCTTGGTTATTTTCATTCATATATGAAATTTGGCCACATAGTTAGTGATTGAAGAGATTATGAAAGGAATGACATTAAATTCATTATCAAAACCCTAGAAGCATGTTTGCAAGAACACAAGGCAAATGCCCAGTTGCACCATCATTCAGGTATCATGTAGAATGCTTTAAATGCCACAACTATGGACATGTGGATTGTGACTGTAGAAGCATGATGAATTCTTCCATGAGAGAAAAAATCAATTTAAGGAATAATAATGTTTGGAAAAGAAAATAAGAACAAGAAGAATAGGAAAATGAAGAAATCTCAGGGACCATGCTTTTAAAAGTTGAAAAGACAAAAGACCATTATGAATTTATAGGTGAAGAATAAATCATGATTCAAGATGATGATCTCAAAGCAACATAGGTTCATGTATCATTCTAAATGATCAAGTTTGATGACTCCCTATCCTGTGAATTTTTTAAATGAGGGATTCTATGTAGAAATAGGTGCACATTTGAATATTTGTCCTTTTGTAGGTTGGTAGATGGTAGAATTTGCCAATGCAAAATTTAACATTCGGGAAATTTTCAGTGGAGTAGTAGTTTTTGCAGGTAAAGTCATGAACAAAATTGCAAAAGGACTCATTATCGTTGATGCATATTGACAAGTAGAATCAACTATTCAAGTGATGCGAAGCATAGCATGTTAAGGGGAGATAAGAAGTCAAAGTGAGACAAAAATATAGGGGAATATATTTCATTAGGAGGAGCAACCATTTACCATTGATGTCAAAGTGGGAGAGAAATCATGAAAAGAAGATCATAGCATAGAGTCAAGGGGAGTAGTAATCACAGGGTGAGTACGTATGTTGCCATTAATGACAAAAGGGGAGATTATTGAGTGATATTGTCATTGATGCCAACATATGTCTTAAATGATCTCAATATACATCATGGATTACATTAGTTGGAAACTCCAATAGACAAGAAGCCTAGAAAGAAAGGAAGAAAACCTAGAACCCTTGCACTCATTGAAGTAATGATGAATATCAATGAATTTTCTCTAGAGACCTTCATCAACGAATGCTCCTCGTCATGATAATTCTAATATTATGTAGCATTCTAGTAGGCTCATCATGGTTTGAGAAATGTGCCACATCAAAGATTGAATACCCCTTCTTGTGGGAAATATCCCAAATGAGATGATGTGGCAGCTCATCATTGGCTAAAATATTGAAACCAAAGAGGAATTTCATTAAAGAATTAAATTAAGTATTTTGTGATCAAATCAATTAATTTGGTCCTACTATTGTGGGGTTGTGGCTCCAAGTAAAAATTCAAATTCATTGGATCCCTCCAAATTCAAGTCGGCCTTCATAAAGGAGTTAATATTTGGGCTCCAAAAATGAAATTTGAAATTTGAAATCCCTCCCACAACTATAATTAGCCTGCTCATCTTAAAGCCACTTTGACCTCTATAAATACATGTCATTTTAATCCTCAAATATCACAATTTCCGAGCCATTTTAAAGTGAATTACCTTTGAAATCTATTCGGCCCTATGGGGAAACTCATCATTATAAGGGTGGTTCAAAATTACTATGGAAACTTGACATTCATTTCTCTTGTTTTATGTTTAGGTTACTTGCTTGAGGCACAGGATGATTGAGGCATATTCCCTATGTTTTTATTTGGAATAAGGATGTGGGTCTTGTTTCATTTTGGGATTAAAGGGTTGTGTTATCACTCTTCTAAACTTCACATACCCTGTGACAAATATGTGACAAAATTCTAGACTATTTATGTGCCAAAACTTACTCTTAAAGTAGTGTGTTCGGTCCACCAAGAGCACTAGTATATGGTGTAAATTGAGGCTAAATGTTTGTTCCAAATCCTACTCTTCAAAAGTTTGACTCAACCGTCTTAGAGCATCCTTTGGTGACTCTTGTATTATCAAATTTTAGTCCTACTTGATCCCATATTAATCACACATCTCTGGTGCTTTCTTGGAAATTTTGTGTGCATAGTCAACACAGATCTGAGGATATTATTCTTCCCCATGGTACAGAAGAACAAATTCAATCTGGAGTTATTTGATATATTCTATACTTATTTGCCTTCATCAAGGATTATTTTGGTCCTAAATATGAAGACATTTTTCAGCATACTTTGTCCTTGATCTAAACCTTAAGACCAAATACTACAGTAATCAAATTGTGGACTTTGGAAGGACAACTGGAGACCCATTAGGTCCTTGACTTGTGGCATGATCATGAGTAATTTCTTGGCATGGTATTCATGCAAAGATTAGTTGAAGATATTTCAAGTTCTGAAGATAGTTTGGTGCACCAATTATTAAAGTGTGCACTAAGGTGTGTAGTACTAAAACTATAAATTGGTTAGGGTAGAATTATGGTGAAAAGGGAATTAGCATTTGAAAAAAAGGTAATATTGTTCCATGTTTTGGAGGAATTTTTCAGCGAACAATAGTGACTACTTCAGGGGCCTGTCTAGTAACCAAAGATGTCTTGGTAAATGGATGAACTAGCTTTGATCTGAAGGTTTTTGTGTTGAAATTGAAAGTTTTGAAGAAGGCACAACTCAGATTTATAAAGAAGTATATAATATTCATTGCAATTCTCCAAAAAACATTGACTTGTGACATCACCAAATTCAATATATTTACATCTTTTTGAGTCATAAAAAACAATAGTGAGGGTTTCTCATCTTTAGCTGTAAGAAGTCATCAATGTATGTGTGGTAGTGTCTCAAAGTCGACATCTTCAGGCATATACTTGATAGAGACGACTTTCTTGAGATTTTATGCTTTATCACATAAACGGTATGAATTGATTTAACACTTCAACCACTGATTTAATCCTGAAGTTGGGATATCATTGTACATATATCAATAGTAATGAATTTTTTGAATATCCTATAAGTAGACCATTATCCCTGGTATGGGAACCTATATATATATATATTATTATATATATAATATATATATATATATATATATATATATATTATATATATATATATATATATATATATATATATATATAAGATCTTGTTATAGTAAAAGGGAAATAGATAGTGTAGAAGAGCGATAAAAGTATAGGGACAAAGTTTGTGTAACACTAACAAGAGTTGCAGGATGTAAGACATTTGTAGTGATTGGACAGTGAGTAGAGTGCAGTGATCAAGAATAGTGAATTGGTTATTGATGTAAGATTTTAGGGTTTTCTATTAATATACATCTTGAACAAAAGCAACAGAGATTGTATTGCAGTTTATTTTGTATTGATATCAAGCATAGGTGGATCCAATATAAAAAATGTGAAATGTGATATGCTTGTTGAATAGGGTGGAAGGGTGTGCAAGACAAGAGAGTGGAGTCTCCTTCAGGTTAGAGCTTGAGAACACTTAAGGGTGGTAGGGTGGTGGTAACGTAGGTTGGAGCCTATGCAGGGTATTGGAGCGTCCTTCTAGTCAAAGTTGATAAAACCAAGGTGTTGGAGTGTCCTTCTAGTTGGAGTTGGAAAGCCAGGGCATTGGAACATCCTTCCAGTTGGAGCTAGTAAACAAGGGCGTTGGAGAATCCTTCTAGTTGGAGTTAGTAAATCAGAGAGTTGGAGATTCCTTTAGGTTGGAGCCCATAAAATAGGGGTTTGGAGCCTCCTTCAGTTGATGTTGTAAATATTGGAAGTTGGAACTTCCTAGTTGATGTAAATTAAGACCTATATTAAGAAGTGTTTGGTGGTTTTTATCCTGGAAGGGTTTCCACCTAAAAATGTCTTGTGTATTGTCTTTATGTTGTGCATTGTTGAATGGTTTTGTTTATAGTTCATGTGATGTGATGTTTATTTATGTTTTATCTAATCCTAATGTGAATTTAATGCTCTATGAAGTTAAAAATTAACTAATTGGAAGGAAATATTTATTCACCCCCCTCTTAGTATTTCCAACATCACGTAACATGTTTTCAAATGTAAAGCATAAATATTCCTTATCGCATGTCTCAAAGCTTTCTGTCAAACCTTCTTATGTAACATGAAGATAAACAAACCAATCTTGTTGAATTTTGTTGCAATCAACAAGATAATATGAAAAAATGCATAACACACTTCCAATACCATGGTGAAGTTAGAACCAACTTATTCCATAAAATTACTGCTACAAACCCCACCACCAATAAAATTAATAAACTAATGGACCCATCTCATCTGCAAGTTCATTTGCTAATGATAGATGTCTAATTGAACTACAAACTTACAAATCCTTCCCATCCAAAAATGTTGTCTTATAAGTATCCAAGTTTTACCATAAATATACCAATATAATATGTAATATTCTAGAGAAACACACAAATTTATACACAAATTGAACTGCATAATATTTCGGTGGGTGAATTACTACCTTACCGAGTTTAATCACTAAACATGCATACGAATTATCCTAAGGACATGCTTAAAAATCTTAATCAAATAGATATAAGTGTGTCACAGTAAGAGAAAAATACAACAGAAAGTTGAATCACATATATGTTTACCTTTCACAAGTTCCTCACATTAGGTATATTGAACTTTTAAAATGTCAGTAGATAGTCAAATTTGAAAGGCTATTTAATACTCGTATTTTACGTGTCTAACAAACATTGGCATTGGAAAACTTCTACATTAAAGCTCGAAATATTAATCTTGAAGGGATACCATCTACGCTACAACATCTTCTTCTTGCTCATCAAGAACAAGGTAGGGGTTCTTGTCTATTGGTTGGGACTTGTAAAATGTGAATATATAAAATGAGAGGCTTACAACAATTTAGTAACAAAAGAGTTCATTGTTTTGTGCCAGATGAATCTCATAAAATCAAACTGCCATATTGTACAATGTATAATCTACAAATAATGGTGATGAATCTCATAAAATCAAATTGCCATATTGTACAATGTATAATCTACAAATAATGGTTGTAGCCTATCACTTGCACCTTGCCACTTTGGGAGTAGCCCTTGGCCCTTGTTGATTTCTTGTACATTGAGAGATTAACAAATCAAGATTTTCAAACCACCCATTAGTAGTCCCTTTCAAAAGCCAAAAAACTAATTACCATTATGGTCTTTATATGGGTTCTTGGTGTAATTTCCTCTAGTTTTTCTTCAACACGCAACAATCATTCATAAGAAAGGTTTTGCAATGCAAATTCAATGTAACAAATTTTGTTAGTTCTCCCTTGGAAAATAAATTATAAAGGTAATGGATTTTATTTTTCATGAGGAATTTGTTGAAGCTACGTTTCTTAAATTCATTCTAAAATTATGGGTGAAACTAAAGAAACGAAAAGAAAAATCCTAGACAATGTGAAAAAAATCAAGTTATATTTCGTATTTTATATCTAATTATTTTTTGATCAATTATTGTTGTACACACACACACATTATAAATAAATAATAAAAAAATATAATAAAAAACTTAAATTTAATATATTAATTATTATTTGCTTGATTATCGAAACTAAAGTACAAATTTTTCAATTTAATAATCTTAACGATGTCTCTTTAAACTTTTTGGGGCAATTAGTAGTCTAAATTGTTTATTGGAATGTAAATATAAACCTAAATTTATTTTTTCAGTCATTATACATTTATAGTTATAGAAAAGTAGAACCCAACTATGATGCACAAAATATAATCTGTGTGAGGGTATATATAGCAGAAAATCCCAACTCTGATAGATAACATATGATGTAAATGTGAAGTAGTTATATAAATAGCATTATAATTTGGAAAATAATAATAAGAGTATGATTTTTTTTCTTTTTTTTAAACCAAAAAGCATTAGATTATTGGTAATTTACAAAGTCTACAAGCATGTAAGTTCATTTATGGATCTTGTCCAGATTAAACATGTTAAAAAAAAAAAACTTGTCTAAACAAAAGCTAGCATAGTACTAGTCCCAAGGAAGACCACCTACCCAATATTGGGAAACGATATGGTCTCCCTGAGTGTCTTGTAGCAAAATTTTAACATCGAAAAAAGGTTAATATGCAAAAAAACTAGAGGAATCTCAAGAAATATTTCCTGGTTCCTAAGAGCGCTCCTAGACATGATGGAAGATAGCTGAAGGGGCTATCCTGGACTTTCGACAACCATGTTGGTATTTTCTAGTTGATTGTCATTCCTCCAAAGCATGTGTTTTCAATTTGTTTCGATGTCTTTTCCCTCAACATATCAACAATTTATGCCTTGTTGCTAGTGGGTCCCTCCTTCCCATCATTTTTTAATTGTCCTAATTTTTTTGTGGTCCTCTCCTCCCTTTTTGTTAGCTCTGCCTTTTTAGGGCTCAGAGGTTGAGCACCATGAAGAACCGAGTTTGGGGGACATGGAGAGGGAGAGACCAAGCTATTTGAAGAATTGGAAGCTGCAAGAGGGCGGAAAATGTGGGGGAAATTGGATTCTTGACGCTCCATCTGGGACATGCAAAGCTGACCTTTCCTATACAAGGTGGAAGTCTAAATCAATGATACAGTTTTCCACCACGCTCAGAACGTCTTCTTAGTCTCTCAAATGCATTCCAAGCATATTTCACAATGCCTAATGACCATTTCCCTTATTCCAATTTCTTATGTTTCCATCTCAACAACCCTATGCCTGATACAAAGTAGAAGGTACTCATAAAATCTATTAGCTCCTATTCCATGCCATGGAGGCTGAGGATTATGACCTTTTCCTCTACCTCCTCACCTGAGTCAACCTCACTCACGAACCATGGAAACTAGACGTGGGTTTCCTTCACTATTATTTCTCAACTTCATGACTCTTTCAACACTGAGAGTGGTTGATTAAAGGGCCCCTTGCAGAATTAACCCCTATATCTCTTTCCAATGTTGCATTGATTGCAAATTCTTTGTCATCTAGACAACCCATATTGAGAAGGGAATGTAGTAGGTGGTGATGGCATGTGGGATATGCCACCATCCTCCCACCATTAATGCTCTAGAGTGATCTATCATAGATTCTTTAATTGCCTTCAATCTCATCCTACACACTCGGATCTAAGGAACAAGTGTATGAATTTATTATCCAATAGAAATTTTTGAAATTCATTTTTTTTTGTAAGCTTGGCAGGACCTTTTCATTCATTCATTTTCATCAAAAGCAAGTTATAACCAGAGTTAAGAAGTTCAGTGGCCTCAACCTGCCTATTGGGAAACTAGGTCTATTGGCCACCGAACAACATTATATGCCATCCAAAAACAAAATATTTTAAGTCTTTCTAATAGTGCCTTGTAGGACTAAATTTCTGGAAACCATCTACATCCTAAATATTTATAGCAAAGAAACCTAGTCGACATATCCATCATAGAAAATTGAAGAAAAACAAGTGCAGCCATAAATAGGAAAACTACCAATCATCATAGGACTCCATAGTAGCTGGGTCCTTTGCACTTAAACCCGGTAATTTAGTGAGGAAGTCACGAATTTTTTTTTTCAATGCGGCTGAGATGAACATTGTGCTGCTGAATTTGAAATTAATCGAATTGAAATTATTTTTGAATTTCTTGAAATCCTGGTTCAGATTTGGTAGAGCCTTCTGCAGAGGTCATTAGAGACTTATCCACAATACTTTTCATCAACTAGTGGAGGTGAACAATTTTCTTATATTGGCAGGTTCAACCTCTGGAATGTCCCAGGTCTGAAACTAAGTCACGCCAGTCTTCCACCTAAAATTCAACTTCTGCCCACTAATTGAATTCAACTTCCCAATTAGAAATCAAATGTCGAACTTGAGTTTGGGTACCTATTTCATAAGACTGGGCTAAATCTCAGATAATGTGAGCAATTGATTTGCGACCACATCTTCGTGCCTGGCGGTTCGAGGATGGCTTGTTCCCTCCCCGCTTCCCCAATTTCCTTCCCTGATCACGACCACTCTGATTGAAGAAATGGAAATGGGGGTTGGGCGAGCCATAAAAGTTGTCCACTAAACAACAAAGACACCAAAAGCCATAAGCCTCACAGAATGAACCATGGACTCGGGTTAACCTATTGGCTTAGAGTTGGGGAATTTACATTGGCTATGAGGACTTGACAGAATAACATAGACATGAAGCAAAATGCAACTAACGTTAGGCTCAATCCTATCAAATAGCTTGAGGGTTGAATGGGACTGCCAACCTCAACCTAAAATACTGAATTTCGGCTCCCTGAGCCCAAGCAAAACTAGATACAGAGGCCAGCCAAGGTGGGTCTATTGCCTAAGGAAGAAGGCTCTGTAGACCAACTCCCCAAGCCCAATTTCAGTAAAACCCACAAGATAAGCGCAATGAATCAAATGCAGGAGGTTCATTCTCATTTCCATTCTCATAATCAATCATTCAATGATATATCCAGCACCAATGAACATGCATGCACCAACCAGATAACTCCAAACTAGAGAGATATAATACATTCCCATCAGAGATAAAAGAATGCCAAAGAGGACGAATACAATCACTGAAAAAGAAAACATCATATAGGACAAGACACCAGAAACTTTCCAATTTTCCAGACAACGATACCAATTTCTTATAAATAACATATTGCTGAACTTGCCTTTTATGTTCCGAGAGACAGTAGACTAATTTCAAGACCATGGTCGGAGGGGAGGAATAAAGAGAATTACATACTCGACAAAAGAAGCCATTAAACTAAGGAAACCAGCTGCGTCCAAGGACTTGACCCACCTAGCCTTTCTTTCATATGAGAAGACATTTACCAGGGGCTTTTGACCACCACAAAGAATCGAAACCCAACATGAAACTATGAAACACTTAAAGCTACGAGCCCTTACCACCTAAAGGGAAAGATCACACAAGCATGTCACATCATCATTAAGATTTACCATGCACGATGCCACCCAACATTGATAATCAAGCATGCGAGGGCATGGGTCGAGCCGCCCTCTTTCCCTTTCATTAACTAGCGTACTCATGATGAAGATCCCAAAACGATCCATTAACTATTTCGTGCCCTAATCAGGAATGAAATTAATTTTTTATAATATAAAATAACAAATAAGTAGTTTTTTTCAACTAAAGTACGTTGATGATTTTCTCTCCAAACACATGTAAAATATGTTCAAAATGTTTAAAATATATTGGATTAAATGCAAATTTTCAAAACCATTGCACTTTTATGACCTCAATGAATTTATAGGTGAAATTAAATATCCAAATAAGTTAATCATCTAATGAATGGATCTTACTTTTCTCTGAAGTTTCAGAATCAAATAAGTTAATCTCGTAATAAATGAAATTTATTTTTTTCCTAAATTTGAGAATCATAAAATTTATAGTCTGAAAGTGTCCAAATGAAAATTAAATTAAGGAGATTCATTTGTACCTTCATTTAAAAAATAAAAACATTCCTTGATATAAAAAATATATATTTTCTTATTACGAAATTTATTTTTTCCCTAAATTTGAGAATCATAAAATTTATAGTCTGAAAGTGTCCAAATGAAAATTAAATTAAGGAGATTCATTCGTACCTTCATTTAAAAAATAAAAACATTCCTTGATATAAAAAATATATATTTTCAAGTTATATATAGTTGTAAAAAAAAAATATTAATTTATTTAGATAACCATCTCCTAAAATATTGTTTAAAGCGCACTCTAAATACATATATTTATTTTATTTGTTACACTACTCATAGAATATTGGAGAATTATAGCGAATTATGAAAGTTGTCAATCTACATCTTTAGCTTGAAATAATGAATTACAATTGGTCACCTAATACATTGCAAATTTTAAATGAAATTGTTGTTTTCTTGGTATTTTCATTTTACCTACTTTCAAATCCATGATATAATTAGATATACATTGCTTTTTCTTCCTAAATTTAAATAAATTAATCATATAAAACACAATTTCAAACCCGAGGGCAACACCGCATGATGAACATAAATCCCATGCTGCATCCAACAAATCAAATGCAACAACCTTTTGTGAGACTCACCATCGGTATCTGTCCTATCCCACAAGTGGTTGCTTATGATTTGTTGTATTGAATAGTTGTTAGTAGTTGGCTGTGGCATCTTGTCCCCTAAGTGGTTAAGCTTTTTCTTCAATGGAGAGGGAATCCTAAAAATGGTTGTTAAATTATGTCTGCCATAGGAAAATCAAACTTCAAACTTGTCAATGTTTTTATTGAAATCTTTATGAACAAATTATTAAAATCAAAATAGGTGAAAAGATCATGACAATTTTAATGAGGTTTAATATATAATTTTTAAAAGAATAGAGTATATGTTTAAGTAGATATATATTAAGTTGGTTGTTGAAGTTATGTCTAGCATAGGCTGAGAAAACTTGTTAATGTTGTTTTTAGAATATTTATGAACAAATTATCAAAATCAAAATGAAAAAAAATTATAATTATAATTATTTAATATTATATTTAATTATATAATTTAAAAAAAATATATATATATATAAATATATATATATCATATATATTATATATAATATTAAAAAATGTATATTACATTTATGTTTGAATAATAAACCATATTTTATAAATTGAAAAAGAAATATTAAAAACTATTTACTAAACTTTAGAATAAATAATATGTGTTGTGTACACAAAGAAAAAGCATATCAAAAAAAAAACATCAAATACAATTGGCTAAGAATTTAAGGTTTTATTAATTTGATGTAATACAAATTTATTAATATAATTTTAAATTAATTAAATTTTTAAATTTTCATATTTTTAAAAAGTAATTTGAAGTAAATTGATAATTAAAATTAAATTAGGGTAATGTTTAATTTGAAATAGATTATGTAATAAAAATAGTTTTCTATTTATTAAAAATGTCATTATTCAACCATCTTTTCTTCTCAAACTTAAACATACAAAAATATGTTTTTATATATAAATTTGTATATGTATTTTAATATAAATGATTTACATTAGTTTAGTAAAATTATTGTATCTAGCTTATCACTTTCGAACCAAACTAGAGGCAGTAAAGTAGAGATATTTCTTTATTGGGGTACTGATATCTCGAGTTGTTATTTCTTAGAATTATTATTTTAATGAGGAAGGAGGGAAGGAAGACCAAGAAGAATGATTGAACATAGAGAGTGTAGAACAACCTTTGCTGGCTGATCAATCTGTGAATCAATTAGTCGGTATGTGGATATGTGAGGTAATTGTTGGTCCATAGAAATGATATGATTCTTCTCTTTATTTTCTTAGTTAATATTATGTTTTTCAAGAATTTTATCCTTAGTTTGTAATAATTCGAGAAGAAAAGAGTAATGAAAGTCAGTTAATGGTATTGTTGTTAATTTGAGTATTTTAGATAAAATAGAGCTTTAATTTAAGAAAACTAGTGTGAAGAATGATCCAATTAGAAATTGTTGTTCCCTTGGATGAATGCAGAGTGTTTAAGCATGAACCAACTGTTACTTTATTTATGGCAAAGTTAGCTCAAGGCACGCACATGATTGAGAAGGATAGCTGGAGGAGATGTTAATTACCATTTAAGGATCTTATAGTTAGGATGAGCAATCCTGAGAATCTTTCAATTCTCAGGATAGCTCCATTATTAGTATTTTGATGTAATATATATGACTGAATTAAGGAGGAAACGGGGGAACAAAACTTTTACCTGTTCTTCTTTACTGTGAAATTGTGAACAACAAATCGATTTTGAAGTTCTACAGATTATTCTGTAAGTTATTTTGCTATTAATGAAATCACTGAATACTCTGTTTTAGTTTTCTTGCATTGAATTTCCTCAAGGCAGTGCTTCCGGAGACCTTAGGCCCAGTCCCTGGAGGTCTGCTGTATGTTCTGTATCATTACCATATGGTTATTTGCTATAAGGTTATTGGTTGTTCCTTTTTCATAGTAGATAATTGATTGAACTTTATTTTTATGATTATGTTGAGTATTTCTTGAAATTGTTGATTGAATTACGTGAATTAGTTAGATAAGCTTCGAGGTTTGAATATGTGAATTTTGTGAATTAGTTCAGAAAAGCGAGATTTAGAGTAGTAGTATGAATTAAGTAATTTCCATTATGCACGTAACTTGTTGAGAGCATTCTGAAATAGAAAAAGTGATTCGTGAGCAAGAATATATCTCTTTTATGAATCTTGAAACTTTAGTAGTAGGAAGTAAGACACTTGTTGTTTTGAATGATTTACTTCTGTAACAATTGGATAAGGTTTAATATTTCTTGTGAATATTTCATAGCAATAGCCTCATATGCCTTTATAATTTAGAATTCTATCCTTGCATAGACTGTGCTGACAACCTTGAAATAAAAGACGAATATGAGGTTGACAAAATTAATGAAGGTAGGATTAAGTTGAATTCTAGGAGTCATCTTAGTGCCCAACATTTTACCACCATTTCCAGGGAGGTTGTCAAAATAGTGATAGATTATGTCTCTGAGAGGACTGGTACTGAAGACGGGAGGTAAGAACCTACGCATGCAACAAGCAAAAATCTTGTGCCTAGCCCCCACTTTCAATTGATACACTAAGGTTATGTAAGTGTGCATGACTAAGAAGAAAGATAGGAATCAAGTAGTAGTAGAACAAAAACCATTACCAAAGACTACAAAAACCCAGCTACAGGTGAACCTTGGGAGATCAAAATTTATATACGAAATTATTCGGAAAGCTAGATCTCAAGTGTCAGTAGGACCTCGAAAGATATCTGGAAAGGGCTCTACTATAATTCTCGAGTAGCAGAATCACCAATTGTAGCCCACGCTGAGATTCATAGTAAAACTGAAGGATCAGAATAAAGCTTTCAAAACACATATATCTAGTCCTTCACACGAGGGAAATTATTGTAACCTAAAAGAAGGAGAACGAGAGATTAGTGGAGAAAAAATACAAGCTACTGAGACGGATCCACGATTATTGGAATCTGGATCCCCTGTGATTTTGGTCGAAAGGACCCCCCTCGAAAATCAAATAGTAACCATAATCTTCCTACTCAAATAGTACCCCTAATCATGAAATCCCTAAAAATTATTGGAAAATCTTTGATCAGATGGCAAACCAACCAAAACAAGTCCAGACCTCAACACTGGAATACCTTGTAGTCAATCCAGTGGCAAATGCTCTGATGAAAGCCATCCCATTACAAAATATCCTGGCTTTTCATGGGATGACTTCAGAGGACCCTGATGCCTTCTTGTTCGAATTTGATGTTTTGTGCAGAGGATAATATGACTAAACCAATGATCCTTAGAAATTGAAATTGTTTCCTTCCACTTTGAAGGAAGAAGCTTTACAGTGGTTTATGGGTTTAGGAGGAGGCACTATAGATTCTTGGGACACGATGAAAAATTATTTTCTCACTAAGTATCAGGATTATTGTCGATCCAAGGATCTAAAAGATGAAATTTTCAAAATGATGGCAAAAGATAGTGAAGCCTTAGAAGACTCTTTTGAGATATTTCAGCACAACTTACAAAGATCACCTTATGCTACCTTACCAAAATAAGTATTGAAAGATTCCCTAATAAAAGGCATGAAAACTGAGTGGATAGAAACACTAAACTTAAAGGGACAGGGTGATATTTCTCAGGAGGAATATGATAACATTGTTAAATTGTGTATTAGGTGTTCACGTGGCAACACACGAACCAGATCTAGAGTACGGGATCCCCTCACCCAAATTAAAAAAACTTCAATTGGAGGTGTAACGCGAACTTAAATTGGTAATAATTTAGAAGATTTTAAGAATGAAATTTTGGGCACGCTAACTACACCGTTTGATGTTTTGCAGGCCAAACAAAAAGAAGCCAAAGCAGAATGAGCATTAGCCATATTCTGTCCATGATGTCGAAAGAAACACAATCAAAGGGAGTGTCCCCTGGATATTGTTCAAACATGTGTTATCTACACTAAAGGTCATTCAATAGATCAATGTTCATCGCTTCCAGGATTAAACGTTGTGTTTAAAGAAGCCGAGGAGGAAACAAAATGAATGTATCTTATGGCTCAACATTGACAATGGCAAGATCGTCCTTCAGGTATGATGTAAGATCCCTCTTTGTTTTATTCTGGGAAGTATGTTCAATAGAAGAATCCTGGAACTACATGGCAAGGACAACCATCATTTAATTCCACCTAGCTATCCCAACCATACCCCACATTGCCCTGGCCAAATCAATCATTCGTTGGACCTATATGGCCAAATTCACAATATCCTACCCCATTATGGGAGAATCTAGCTAATAATCCCTATCCCTCATAATGGACTAATACATCTACACAAAATCCAATATGGCCTCAAAATTGGCAGCGCCTAGTGGGACTGGCTAATCCACCTATAGGGAAGATCCTTCAACCCCAACGTATGTTGAAATCTTCATTTCAGTTGCCTCCAAATCCTCAACCCCCAATGCGTCCTTAGTTTCTAGCTCAGCCAAATCCCAATCCTAATAATAGGCATGTCCAGTATGTACAAATCATTAAAAATTTGGACTATGAAATAAATCCCCTAGACTGTAACGAGCTTTGGTTAAGATTAGGACGTGTCATTTCTCCTGAAGAAAACAAGATAGATCAAAAACAAGAAAATGAAAAAGAAAAACAGACTGTAACGAACCCTTCAACTCTGATTATTTCAAAAAAAGAATCGGTAAGAGACATAGTTGAACAAAAAAACTTTGATAAAGTTATAATTTCTTCTCCTCCATTCCCTGAAAGACTTATGATAGCTAAACCAACCATCTATCTTGATTTTGATCTTGTAAGGGAATTGAAAAAACTTTGTATAAAAATCCCACTCCTCCAGGCCATATAAGACATTCCAATACAAGCTAAAATGATTAAAGAATTATGTGGAAAAAAGCCTGAGAACAAATCAAAAGATCCACTAATAGCTCTTGTTGTAGGAACACTATCTAATCTTATTTTAGGAAAATAAGTACCTGTCAAATATGAAGACCCAGGAAATCCTATAGTAACTGTTCACATACAAGGTTGCACCTTTATGAACACGTTGGTAGACCTAGGAGAAGCTATTAATATTCTAACTTATGAGTCTTGCAATATCTTGGGTATTATGACCTTAAAACCAACCTCAACCCTGTTAGAATTAGCTGACAGATTGGTGGTTAAGCCTGAAGGTACTTTGGAAGATATTACTATCTTTCTAGACTCCTAGGAATATCCCGTGGACTTCCTAGTTATTAACCCAAGGAGTAGATTGGATGGGAATCCTTTGATATTAGGAAGACCATGGTTAGCAATGGAAGATGCATATATATGATGTCGAGTAGACAACATGACGATTACCAAAGGAGACATTGTTAAAAATCTTATTTTGTATCCTCTTGCTAAACCAAGTCTGACTATTACAAGTCTCCAGTCACGCCCACAGAGAAATCTAGAAGAAAAGTTGTGTTGTCCTCTTGTGTTAGATGAGGTCCTTGGACTTTTGAATCAAATATAAGATGATTTGTTTAGTAGCTTTACTTATGAACCAAATGTTAGAAAAAATCCAACATGCCAAATGTTAAAAGCTATACTCGATAATGAAGCACAAGAAGATCCCTTAGAGAATTCAAATAATAATCACATCCCCACAACAACTTTCCATAATAGTATGCCAATCGACATTGAACTAGGAAAAACCCTCAATATTAATGCCAATCTAGAAAACTAGCAATGACATAAATTAATCCAAATTCTCCATAAATATAAACAAGCTTTTTCCTGGGAATATTCGGATATGAAAGGCATCAATCTGCAGCTATGCACCCATCACATTTATCTATAGAAATATGCCTATGCTATTCAAAAGCCCCAGAGGAGGTTAAATCCACACCTTAGGGATATTGTGAAGCAAGAATTATATAAATTTCTAGATGTAAATTTTATATACCCCATCCTAGACAACCAATGGGTCTCCTCATTAGTAGTCATCCCTAAGAAAAAAGGAAAATGGAGAATTTGTATAGACTATAGAGAGCTCAACAAGGCTACCCAGAAGGACAATTTTCCCCTTCCCTTCATAGATCAAGTCATTTATACTTTAGCTGGGAAGAATTTTTTCTCCTTCCTAGATGGATTCAGTGGCTATAATCAAATTCAGATTTCTCCCGAAGATCAAGACAAAACTACATTTACCTACCCCTGGGGTACATTCGCATACATAGTTTTACTTTTTGGATTATGTAACGCTCCAACCATGTTCCAGACAGAAATTTTGAGTATTTTTCTGATCTGATCAATGAAGGAATCAAATTGTAAATGGATGACTCCACTCCATATCGTGATGAATTTGACCAAGCTTTAACAAATTTGGAAAAAGTGCTTACATGATGCATTGAAACTAGATTATGTCTAAGCAACAAAAAATTTCATATGATAATGACATAGGTGTAGTTTTAGGAAATTATATCTATGATGCAGGAATTCAAGTGGATCCAGTGAAAATTTGAGCTAATCCTTAAATTAGCTACACCCCACACACAAACTGAGGTATGCAGTTTCCTTGGATATGTAGGATATTACTGCAGATTTATAGAACATTTTTCAAAAATAGTTGCACCTATGTATACTTTAATAAGAAATATTGAATTTGAGTGGACTGATAAATGTGATGTTGCATTTGTAGATCTCAAGAAACTAGTTTCAACATTGCCAGTGTTAAGAGGACCAAACTGAGAGTTACCCTTCCACATCTCCTCAAATGCTGCAAACACATCCATGATCATTGTTCTTGGACAAGAAGAAGACAAGAAACCTTAAGCTATTTATTACATTAGCAAAAATCTTACTCCTGCTGAATTAAACTATATAGTGATAGAGAAAGAATTCCTAACTGTTATATATGCTATTAATAAATTCTAACATTATATAATACGATATCCAATTTTTTTGTATATTGATCACTTTGTTATTAGATATTTACCTAACAAACCAATTACGAATGGCTAGGTGACTCGATGGTTATTATTATTACAGGAATTTGATATTACCATCAAAGATCAACCAAGAAAAGAGAACCTTGTTGCATATTTGTTTTCTCGAGTACCTAAAAAAATGAATCTTTATTAGTAGATGACCAGTTCTAGGACGAACGTCTATTTGTTGTGACAATAAAAACACCTTTGTACGCTGATGTGGAAAATTACTTGGCAGTAGGAAAACTACCAGTGCATTTGTCACCACGAGAAAGGAGACTTATTATTCTGCACAATGTATGCTTCTCCTAGATTGGTGGTTATCTTTTTCATACTGGCTCCAACTTATATATTCATAAATGCATCCAAGAAGATGAAATGTATGATATCCTGAAAGCCTACCATGATGAACCCTGCAGCGGACACTTTGCAAATTGCAGGACCGGACATAAAGTTCTTCAAATGGGCTATTACTGGCCCACGATATTTAAGGATGTGAAGAAATATGTTCAAGCCTGCGATAGTTGTCAAAGGATGGGTCGTCCTAGCCAAGCGGATGAGATGCCTTTACAACCACAATTGGTGGTCGAACCTTTTGAAAGATGGGCACTAGATTTTGTTGGCCCCTTTAATACACCATCAAACCAAAAAGTTAATATATTCGTTTGCACTGATTAAGTAACTAAATGGGTAGAAGCAGTAGCTTTGCCAAGATCCACAAATGAAACAATGATGAAGTTTCTTTTCAAACTCTTTGTGTGATATGGATTACCAAGAGAAGTAATGACAGATGGAGGACCACGATTTATAGGTCATAAAATTTCAGCCACTCTATAAAATTATTATATTAATCATAGGGTTACTTCTCCATACCACCCCCAGGAAAACAAACAAGTGGAAAGTACCAAAAACCTCCTGGAAGCAATCTTCACTAAAATGGTATCCGTGAATCACTAAAATTGGGCAACCGAGCTTTTGGAAGCTTTGTGGGCCTATCGAACAACATGGCGCAACACTACTGGTCACTCACCATAGCTGATTGTCTTTGGTAAAGAACCAATTTTTCAAATCGAATTCAAAATAAAATCTCTTAAAACTACATAGGAGATTGGACTGGATTTTACAGAGGCACAAGCACAATGCTACAATAGCTTAATGAATTAGATGAAGCACCCCTATTTTCTCTTGAATGCACAACCATTATTCAGCAACAAATAGCTAAATGACATGATTGTCTTACCAAAAATAAATCATTTCAAAATGGCGATAGGGCATTATTATATGATTCTAGATTCCAGGATTTTCCAGGAAAATTTCAAATGAGATGGCTCGGACCTTATGAAATCAAAAAAGTTCATGGTAATGGTACCATAACTTTGACCACCATCTATGGGTTTGATACCTCTTTTCTAGTAAATGTACAACGATTGAGCCTCTACCACCAGCTGCTCACAAAGGAGTCTTTCTACCACAAGATAAGTAGTGATCCTACTTTTAAAATAATAGCTGACTTGGGTGGTAACCTGACAACTTCATCTCTATTTTTTCTACTATATTGTACATAATGTATATATTTTCTGGAATTTGGTTAATTTTTTTCTTTTTTTTTCTTTTTCTTTCTTTGTTTCTTTTTTTTCTTCCACTTCAACTAAGGAAAAAGGGAGGGATAAT
The DNA here is from genome assembly GCA_000404065.3 of Pinus taeda. Classification (NCBI taxonomy): domain Eukaryota; kingdom Viridiplantae; phylum Streptophyta; class Pinopsida; order Pinales; family Pinaceae; genus Pinus; species Pinus taeda. The sequence continues at coordinate 77,460 of APFE030465632.1, forward strand.
TAATCTAAAAAAAAACTTGCTAAAATTTTGGACATAGTTGTTGTCCCTTGATAGCACAACTATTTTTCTGTTACAACACAACTGTTGTTTTATTACAACACAACTGTTGTTCCTCTACAACACAATTGTTGTTCCGTTACATAACAAGTTGTTCTTCCTTTACATTGCTATAGTTGTTGTTCCCTTTATTACAATTGTCGTCCCCTTTGTCACAGTTGTTATTCCCTTCGTTACAGTTGTTGTTCCCTTTGTTATAGCTGATGTTCCCTTTATTACAGTTGTTGTTCCCTTTATTATAGCTATTGTTCCCTTTATTACGATCATAGTTCCTTAAATTATAGTTGTTGTTCCCTTTATTACAATTGTTGTTCCCTTTGTTACAACTGTTGTTCCTTTTGTTATAATTGTTGTTCCCTTTATTACAGTTGTTGTTCCCTTTGAAACAATTTTTGTTCCCTTTGTGCCTGGCTATTTTTTTCCATTTTGTGTATGGTTGTTACTCTTAGATACAAACTCCGATGTAAATTTAAAAGAATTGATCTTTATTTTATCATGGTGTCAAGTCTGATATCTTATTCGTTACCCCATAAAGAACAACTTCCTCTCATCTGGCATATCCTATCAATTTGAATTTGCTTTATATCTGGATTTTTTGAAATTATTATAAATGTTCATAATTTATTACCACCATAGTAGTTTTATATTTTCTTATATACTCAAATGGTGATTTTCTTTAAACATAATGAAGGAATAATACATACTTTATTTTGCATCTTTTTTACTTCTTACACCATCCCTAACTCTTAGGGATTTAATGAGCCACCCTTATTAATAAAAAGAATGATTCTAAAATATATATATATATATATATATATATATATATATATATTATATTATAATAGTATAGCAGTATACTGTTAAGGTCTAGTTTTTTCATAAAGATGGGGGGTCTCATCCACGAGCCAACCCACACGATCATAGAATTTAATACATTGACTATTCCCATTATGGCCACCAAACCCAAGGTAATGGCCTTTGAAACTTATTTTCATAAAGATGGGGGGTCTCATCACGAGCCAACCTGTTCACTTTGTTATGATCCAGTGAGTGGCATTGTTGTCACCTAGTCACCATGCCAGAACAATGTCCTTTTTGAGAAAATCATTTAAATAATAACATGTTAAATTTTTCATAAGGACACTAGCTCATCAAGGGGTTAAAAGGAAACCCTGTTGAGGCTATGGACAGCTGCTAACAATAGTGGCTCTATCTGTGGTATTGGAGTATAACTTGAAATTCCATATCAATACTATGTCATTAGATCATTTTTCTCTGACAAGGCATCACCACTACTAGTATGTATATTTTCTTCCTAAAATGACTAGAGGTGGTAAATCTACTATTATGGACAAATCATAAGCCTTTCGAACCTACGTGATAAGCATTATTAGTTATAAAGGTATTTTTCCAGATTTACTTTTTTCCTTTCCCAAGGGTATTCTCTTTACAAAAAATCCTTTTACCCATGATAAAGATATCTTTCATTACTATGCTTTTAATTTCACGATGATTTTTGCATAACAACAATCTGTGCATTTACTGGACTTTGTCATCTTTCCATTTGGCTGCGTATGATTTGGTTGTTTCCCTTCACACTAATTAATGCCTCCATATGAATTTAACTTCCCATAATCTTAAAGTTTGTGGTTGAACTTTCTCCTATTAGTGGAGGTAGGAAGTATCACATGCATGGCATGACTGGGCACATGCATAATATGACTAGGCACAATCAACAAAAATTCATAGTTATTATGATAATCCCTCGCATATAAGTATATTTAATGATGTTATTTTTATATGCTACTATTTCTACTAAGGGATTTTTGGTTTGAACTATTCTGTATACAACCACTACATCAATTGTCTGAATTAGTAAGTATGGGTGGTAAGCCTATTAGAAATGAACCTACTCTAGTACAGGCTACGGAGCAATCCTGAAGGATCCTAAGGTAGGTAGGCTAGACCAAATAATTTACTTGATTGCAAGGATTCGACAATGTTGTTGCAGAGGAAAGCAAATAACAATCAATGAGACAATTTTGGTGGAGGTCACAAGTCTTTCCAAGAGAGAGAAAAATTGATAGATAAGCACATTGGATTTCAAAATGCTATGGAATTATTTATAGACCTTGGTGAAGAATTGGCCCGTAAAGGCAAAGGTTTTCACCCTGCTTTATTTAGAGAACCATGGTGGGAGCTAGAAGAAGTAGTCCAAAGGTATATCACATGTGATGGTCGCCATGATGTGGTAAGACCTCGACACCTCAAATTGATGGCAGCTTTAAAATAGAAAGTAGTCATAAATCTACCTTTCATTTTAAATTTTCTCTTGCATGATGTTGCTGGTAGACTTGGTAGAGTTAAGGACCCCAATTTTGTAGTTATTCATCACTATTTGATTAAATTGGTAGTCATTAGAGAATTGAGATAGTCATAGTTAACCTGGGATAACTTCATGAGACCCAGTGAACTACCATCTCTAGAAGAAATTCATGAAGTAGAAAATGATCAGCCTGAAACATAAAATGCTCAGCATGCTGTAGAAAATGATAAGCCTAAAACAGAAAATACCCAACCTGAAGTAGAAAGTATTCAACGAGAGGACGAAAATTCCAATGAAGAACAAGGTGAGACCCCAACATTACAAAACCTAACTAGAGCTGAGAAGAGATTATCTTTTTTCTTCGTGTCTTTTCCTACTAAGCGAAGAAGGTCTGATAAATTGGCCATTGTTTTGATAATGAAGATGAGATCCTTTTTGAGCTAGCACTAAGCTACCTCAGAGGGTTGAAGCTCTTAGGTTAGGGCCCAATCCAAGTAGCCAAGCTCCTCATTGTTTTTATTTATATGCTTTGTTTCAGTTTATGGATTAGTTACTATTAGATGAATTTCTTTCTTGGTTAAGAATATGTTGTTTTTGATGGTTTAGTAGTTTTCTTTCATTTGTGTTTTCTATAGTAGGTTAAGCAATGATAGAAAGAATATTCAAAAGGCTAGCAATAGTGCCTTGGCCTCTTTTCCTCCCTTTGGGACTATGAATTGAGGCAAAGACCCTCTTGCTTGCCCAAAAACACAGTTTTTCTTTCTCCATAGGATTTCTAGTGTTTGCGAGTGTGTTAGAAGGTTAATGCTTTGCTTTAGATCTCTTCCACCATGCTCATTTCTGTATTTGCAATAATTCTTCTTCCATACTTTCTTTTCTTGTAGCATTGCTCAGCATTCACTTCCATGGATCATAGTTTAGACTAGCTTGATGCAAAATTCTGTTTTTTAGATGTACTCACTTCCTTTCTTGCTTGATCTTATTGGTTGAATGTCAGTTATTTTGCAGTAGATCTCTCCTCATAGTAGGTTAGCCTATTAGCCATCACATTCTCTTTTTGATCCATGCCCTACAGGTTGCCCAAATTTCACCTCAAATCTACCTTATCTTTCTGCATTTTTCCATAGGACTTCTTCCCCTCTTCCAATCATCTTTCCCTCTAGTGCCCTAACACATCATCCCAACCTTCACCTACCCTTTCCACCCACTCTCACACCCTCAAAACCTTCAAAGTTGCTCTCGGCATCCTCCTGTAGACCTCCTGTAGATCCCCTATGTGCTCTTGTAGATTTTCCTTCCGAGTGTGGGAAAAGCCTCCAGAAGGCCACCCAGGACCTCCTAGGACCCATCCACACCATCCTACATCCCCAAAAAGCCCAAAGTAACCCTTCAACACCACCTATTCACTTCCACCTTCAAACATGATAAAATACATGCCTGTCAATTTCACATAAAAATACATAAAAATCAAAAAAGATGTTTTTTGCTCATTTACTTCGAGAAATAGCATAAGTAGATGTTGTTTACTTCCTTGAGTAGGTAGTGGCATTCATTCATGGTTTTCATAGTTCTTTTTGCAAAAGTAGGATTATTTGGTTAAGTAGGGTTTGCTAGGTTTACTTTACATTTCAGTCTTTTTCCTTTCTGCAATTAGAGTAGCCTCTGTAGAGTAAGCTTTCCTTTATTTCATCACATATAGAACTTCTTCTGGAATCCATAGAAGTTGGCTTGAGCTCCTATTGATCTTTCACTAGCTGACCAAGTGACAGCCCGCAGTAAGAACTAGTACTTGTGCATGCAACATCATCACTTTCAAGTTTGTTACGAACTACCGGGTTGATAAGAGTAAAGTAGGTAGCCCAGGAGTTGCAGCATTATTTCTGCAATACTTGTGCTCACCACGTACTATTACCATTTTGATCATGAAGCAGTAGATTGCCCCACACTAATTGCATAGATGCGTGAAAAAGGGTTGCTTCAGTCTACTCCCACACAAAATGTGCAAATGATGAAGGCTGAACCACATGAAGAGGACCCTAATGTAAACATGATGGTCAGAAGTGGTGCAACCATAGGAGAGGATAAGGGGAAGCAATCTGAGGAGGATACATGGGTTCACAAGGCCCCTGCAAAGCAACCTAAGTTTGATTTGGAATGTGCAAAGGAGACATTTATGGAAGCTAAGAAGAGCTTCGCGGAGGCCTCTACTTTAGGTAGTAAGGATCAAACTGAGCCAAAAATGGATCCTTCTAAGCTAACTACCTTTTTAGAGACATGCATGAAGCTACTATGGGACAATAAAGCAGTTAAGGGATTACAAGAACTGATAACTAAGTGCACAGGGTCGGGTGAACCACGCATGGTCCGGAAACTAGGCAAGCATGCTTTGTGCACCGGGCGGAAAATGCGATTGACGGCACAGATTGGTGACTATGAGATGGATCAGGTCATTCTGGACTTAGGGTTAGATGCAAATGTGCTACCTAAATAGACCTGGGAATGCATGGGAATGCCTACATTACAATGGTCTCCTATTCAATAATGGATGGTGAACCAACAAAAGATATTGCCCATGGGGAGATTGCAGGGTGTAACAGTGGACATCGAAGGCACAAGCACACAAACTGATTTTGAGGTAATAGAAATTGTGGATGACAACAACCTGTACCCTGCATTGTTAGGAATAGACTAGGCCATAGACATGAATGGGGTCATCAACCTAAAGAGACAAAAAATGATACTCGAGAAAAATTCTCTCCGTGTAATAGTTCCACTAAATCTGGCCAAAGGAGTGCACTACACCGAACTTGTGCACGATGAAGACAGTAATGATGAACTGGACTACATTTACTAGATAATGATGCAAGACCAGGATTGGGTGAATCCCACAACGGATGGAAGAATCTCATGGGAGCAAAACAGTTCCTGCACATCAGATTCCGATGAAGAAATAGAGCGATGGCAGAACCGATTGCATGAGGTAACAAAGCTGAATTGTAATATGATGGGTAGATCACTACTCCACGTAATGACAGAAGAAAGGGAAACACATGTGGGCACAACAAACGTGGAGTAATCTGTTGACCACTGTGAAAAGGCAACACTGGAACAATAGTGGCAGGGTGCGCAAATAGGGGTGCTACATGCAACAACCGCACAAGGATGGAGTACATGTCAAAAGACTAGCAGGAACTGGCGTGAATATAAAAGGTGGGCGCATGTACGGTTTGGAGGACCAAGTGGTTTGAGCAAGCACTGGTGGTGAGGGATGCAGATGTATGTTGAGCAACCACCTCCCAAACTAAGCATCAAAAATCAGAATCCTCCAATACAGCAGGGAAAGCGACACATCTCATCAGTTGTTCGCAATAAAACAATTGAAAAAACAGACAAGATCATGAACAAAGTTTGCCCGATAAAACAAGCCAATGGGACTCTACATGTACCAAGGGTTCGATGGGCCTATAGGACCATAAGCAAGAAGAGGAGTGCGAAGGTGAGCCTATCAGTAATAAGACAAGCTGAAACCAGGAGGACAGAGGAAACACCCTAGACCACAGCTCCAGCACTTTGAACAAAATGCAAGGACTAGGGTAAATGGATTCGATAGTTATAGAGAGCCATTCGGCCCGAGAGCTTGAAACTTCGCGAACTCAATGAACAATGGGCACGACTGAAGAGGAAAAGTGTGATAGTAGGTGAAAAATCAGTAATAAGACAAGCTGAAACTAGGAGGACAAAGGAAACTCCCCAGACCATAGCTCCAGCACTTCGAACAGAATGCAAGGGCCGGGGTAAACAAATTAGGTAGTTACAGGAAGCCATTTGGCTTGAGAACTTGAAACTTCACGAACTCAATGAAGAATGGGCACGACTAAAGAGGAAAATTGTGATAGTAGGTGAAGAATCAGTAAAATGAGCAACGAAATCACCCAAGTAGGCCGCATGGAACTAAGCATAAGGGGGCCAGGCCTGGCCAGCCCCACTACTGCATTGCAACAAGTTGAGATCCTACTATCGTGGTTGCGATCACACCTTAGTGAACAAGGGAGTGTAGACCACGATGCACTATTGGATACTAAGGTACTCGAAAGGTCCCCATAGCCTGGACTAGCAGGGAAGCGGAAGTCTCGCACGTCAGGTGCGACCACCTGACTATCTATGGAAAGCACAGTCTTAGCGTTCCAAGTAGTTGAAAGGAGGCGTGGGAATATAAACGAATCTGCAGGAGTGCTGCATGGAAAGGAGGTTCTGCACAGAGCCAGTTGGTCATCAGGATCACAGTCACACATAAGAGGTTGCGTTGCCATGTGGGATGGCTGGGAGGTGACCGTTAACATCACTATTCATGTCATGAAGCCTGATATATGGTAGAGAGGAGCGGGCAATGGGCCATTAAGATAGGAGTTCCGAGTTAGAGACGGGAAGATTTGACGCTAAGAAGACAGTAACAACTCAGACGTGGAGGGAAGGGTCAAATTCAATTTCACATGTTTTTATAAAAACCCTTGGGGTAGCCCCACAACAACACTTGGATATTTGAGGTTTGATTTAGTACAGAACAGCGAACACCCAACCACCTGGCTACCCATGAGTACGTACCCGAGCGGATACAGGATAGAAAGCATGTCTAGAACTAGAGTAAGGTTCGAAGAAGAGTTGTATCTGACCCAGTAGGAACCAGTAGAGGCAGCCACTACCCCGGAGGTTCCAAAGTCCCCATGCATGCCACGACCTCGGAAAGACAAGCAGATTATGGGGCCAGTCTAGGTATCACTGTGATTCAGTAAATTGTCAATGGCAAAAAAGCGCAAAGCAATCACCACTGAAATTGAGGAGGAAGAGGAAGATTTACAAGCCTTGATCACTCATATTGAATCATAAGATGAGGAAGATGTTTCCCAAGTACTATCGCTACCACCTTATATCTCTCTGTGGAAAGGGACAACCAAGATACCGAAGGACCTAGAGGCCATGAAGAGTATGCTACAGACCCCACTTCTTCCGGATGAAATAAGGTTTGACTGTTTGATGCTTGGTCGAGTACCGAATATCAAGTTCGAATATTGGGATCTTGTGGATAGTGAGAAGTTCCCCCAATTGGCCGAGGAGAAATTATTGCAGTAGAAGTGGTCACAGGGTGTGGAGAAGGTGGGATTACTCAATCTGAGGTGGATACCCCATTATCACCGCGCGACCATCACAATTTTTGTTGTCTGACAGTTACTATGCCTAGGACATGATGGGTATCTTTGGCTGGAGGAACCAATTCCCATCATGGCCAATTTAATACACAAAATTTCCCAACTTCCTACTAAGTGAAATGATCTTGTAGACATAGCCGGAATGAGTAGTGACATGGGCCTCACCAAAGCCATGAAGGTTAAATATAAGCTAGAAAAGTGGAAGTGCGGGTATGTAATAGAGAGTATCAAAGACTGAGGGGCGTGCATCACCACCCAGTTATTGGCCGGTAAGCTCATGAGGAAATGTCATGTAGATGAGGTGCCAGCCCCTGTCATTGTGCTCGCGAAGTAATGCACAAAAGGAGTTCAGTTCAACTGGGCACAATTTCTCTGTGATGAATTTTTGACGAACTGTCAAGAAGCCCAGGAGCAAGGTAAGACTTTTCATTATGCATGGTTGCTCCTAACAATCGTACTGGTTGCAGGAGAGCTACCGAAGGGTAGTAAATTTCCTGATGTTGAGAAGAACCTACCTGAAGCCATGCGATATAACTCGCTTTGGGCTATGAAAGATGCCACAAGGATTCATGAGATCAAGGTGTTTTGGATATTCATGGAGGCCAGTATTCGGACATGGATCAACCGCAGACCGTGGTTATCCTCGACAGTATATAATCAATTGCAAAGTGCGATTGAGTTCAAAGAAAATATATATAATCTGTATATTCAGGTATGAAATCATCCCTCTCACACATGGGTACAGCTTCCATTCATTGCAATGAATGATGCAATTTTCAAGGCAATGGCGGCATGGCCTCTAGAGTGGCACACTCCAGACTTGGCTGAATTAGAAAAGATTGCACCTTAGCAACAGAAGAAGGAAATCAAGTTGCACATCACAAAGTTGGTGGAAAGAATGTGCTAGGAATAGAAAATTCCCACACAGCGGGAGGCACCCGAGGCAGCAACAGAGAGCATTACTGCACCCGCCGAAGAGATTGAGGAGGAAATTTCCATGGAACAAGACATATAGGGGGATGTGGAGAGACAAGAACGCACATACCTGGCCATAACTGTTAGGTCCCTATAATACTAGTGATTACCCCGTTACTATTGTAGTTGTATCCCTTATTAATATTGTTGTGCCCCTATTGTCCCCATATTGTTATTATTGTGCCCCATAGAATCCCTCTATTGTTATTTTTGTGCCTTTATATTATTATTGTTAGGTCGGCTTGGTTATATTGTGACTCTGTAGACTCCTATATATAGAAAGGAGATTTTGTCATTTGAATAAAGGAGGTTTCCCCCTTGAAGAGGCTGAATTCTAAGGCGTCGATCTATCTTTTCTATCTTTTTCTGAGCTAATTTCATAACATTTGATCAAAGCTTTTGGATACTAGAGTTTCGCTGCTCCAAATAGGTCATTGTGGAATTTTTGCTATAACTTTTTTTTGCGATGTTTCAAAAGCAAAAAAAAAACCATGTCAAAATCGCACTGAACCTTGGGTCCAAATTTCAGAGCTTTTCACGGTATATTTGTGAAGATATGATTTGAGGAAGTTGGTCTTTTTGCAGACTCCTGAATTACATTCCAAAAAGGTGACCTCGGGAAAATCGTCATAACTTTCTCTCTAAGCATCGGATTGAAATTTTGTAAGAAGGTATAGAAAGAGGATGGAATTTAGTTTCTTGTATATATTTTTTAGAGCTAAAGATCAAAACAGGGACATGTGGCACGTCGTACAAGTTTGATCTACTAAACTAGTCTATAATCAGGTCACTGTGGGAGATTTGGCATAACTTTTCCTTGGAGAATCGATTTGGGATCCAACTCGTGGCATTGGAAATAGGACATAGAGCGATACTGCAAATCACAATTTAAAAAATGGATGATCTAAAATTACAGAGATACATCAAAGGCAATATCGAGCTCCTACAAAGTGAAAAAAAGGTGTGTAGATTTTTTTAAATTTTTGCTTAAGCTTGGTTTGAAAAATTGTTTTGAAGGAATTCAAAGGGCATAGTAGAGCATTATTATCGGCAACTAATGCCCCAAGGAAAGAAAATTCAAACACCTAGTAAGAAACCTGAAATCTCTAGCATGACTCATGAAGAAGAGGAAGAAATGCTACATGATATATCAAAATTACAAGACCAAGTGCAACAAATTTCACTCTCACAAAAGCTAACAGAAGCTAAGATAAAGGGCGTGGAAGCTAAGATGAATGGAGTGGAAGCTAAGATGAATGGTGTGGAAGCTAAGATTGACGATTTAAAGATAGATTTGAAGACAAATTTGACAAATTTTCTACAATAAATACTTACTAATGGTGAAAGGGCAGCAAAGGAAACTCACGATGCGAACAAAAGAAATGTTAATCATGATTTCATAGACTCTAATGTTGGATCGAAAACCCACCATATTCCAAAAATCGATATGAGGAAGTTTGATGGCAAGGATCCCGCAACATGGATATTACAGGTGGAGCAATTTTTCAATCTCAATAATGTGCAAAACACACAAAAGGTGCGTATTGCAACTTTATATTTGGAACCAAATCAGTTTGTATGGTATCAATGGCTTTACTCTAGTAAACAAATTATCACTTAGGAAATTTTTACGGAACAATTGATAGCACATTATGAGGATACAAAAAGAAACACTTTTTTTAGCCAATTGATAAGTCTCAAACAAAAGGGTTCAATAATGGAGCACATTGAGGAGTTCCAAAATTGAACATAAGGGTAAAAAATATTCCAGAGGAGCATAGGATTGATGTGTTCATAGGGACTTTAAAGGATAATATCCAACATGATGTTTTACTTTGGGATCTTGATTCATTAGAGAAGGCATTTAGGTTAGCAAGAAAAATGGAAAGCAAAATTATGGCAACCAGGAAGCGTACCACTCACAACTATAAAGATGGAAGTGTTGTTGCCCCTAGTCTTCCGCAACCTATAAGGTTGACACCACAACAACTGGAATAAAAAAGAGCAAAAGGGCTTTGTTACAATTGTAATAGCAAATACACTAGAGGTCATAAGTGTGCTGATAATAAATTATTCTACATAGATTGTGAAGACGAAGAAGAAAAGGAGCAAGAAAGGTCAAAAGAAGAGGATATACTCCAGGAACAAAGTCTAGATAAAGAAGAAATGAATCCGACCATATCTTGTAATGCATTGGCTACAATTACCACTCCTCAAACCATCAAGATAGAATGAAAAATCAAGAAAAAAAAGGTAATAGTGTTGATTGATTAAGGAAATACCTACAATTTTATTCATTGTAAGGTAGCAAAAGAATTGAATTACTTCCTATATCCAGCACCAGAGTGTCAAGTGATGGTTGCAAATGGAGGAACAATAAATTTCTCTGGAAAGTGCCATAATATCAAGCTATCCATGGAGAATATGTATTGACTAGCCCAATGCTTTCCATTCCAATGGGAGGTGCTGATGTTGTACTAGGAGTCCAATGGCTACAATCCTTGGGTACAATAGCTTTTAATTTTCAAGAACTTTTCATCAAATTTTCTACGGAAGGAAAGGAAGTTGAATTAAGGGGTATTGTAGGGAAACTAGGAAAGATAATCAGCTCTAATGGTATGAAAAAGCTTCTAAAAAAGGAGCGAAGAGGTGTAATTGCACAATTATGTTCGCTAGATGTTTCCACATCAAAATCATCTATTTCTCCAGATCTCCAAAAAGTCTTGGAAAATCATTCCAAGGTATTTGAGACTCCCAAAGGTCTCCCACCTATTCGTGATCATGATCATGATATTCATCTGATTCTAGGAAGTGTTGCTCCAAACATCAGGCCGTACAGATATCCCTATGCCCAAAAGAGTGAAATTGAACATATGGTTGCAGAAATGCTAGAGGCTGGTATAATTCAACCTAGTCAAAGTTCTGTCTCTGCTCCAATAGTATTGGTGCACAATAAGGATGGATCATTGTGCATGTGTCCAGATTATAGGGAGCTCAACAAGCTCACTATTAAAGATAAGTTTCCCATCCTTGTCATTGATGAATTACTGGATGAATTGCATGGATCAATTTACTTCACCAAGTTGGATCTTCATTCAGGATATCATCAAATCAAAATGAAGACCGAAGACATTTCCAAAAACAACATTTAGAAACTATGAGGGGTCCATATGAATTTTTGGGTCATGCATTTTGGGCCTTACCCAATGCACCTTCTACTTTCAAGGTTTGATGATTTCCATTTTTCAAACCCTTCCTTAAAAATTTTGTGTTAGTATTTTTTGATGATATACTAATCTACAACAAGTCTTGGAAGGATCATGTTGAACATGTTGACAAGGTGCTACAACTATTAGAGGAGAAACAATTATATGCAAAAAGATCCAAATGTTTCTTTGGAGTACAGGAGGTGGAATATCAGGGTCATATTATATCTCATGAACAAGTTAAGGTAGACCCTAGCAAAATTAAAGCCATTAAGGAATGGAAAATTCCCACATCGATAAAGCATTTGTGAGGATTTCTTAGGTTGACAAGGTATTATCGCAAGTTTGTTAAGAATTATGGGAGAATAGTAGCACCTCTAACAACATTATTAAAGAAGATATAAGGAAAGAATTACCTTACCATTTTCCATGAACTTTGATTAATAAAATTGCTCGAGCCAATCTCCAATCATATTCTGGTATGTACCACTACTGACATTGAATTGTTTAAAGGGATTGGAAAATGAAAAAGAATGTTGTGAAAGAATGTCAATTTTTATAATAAGATTGGTTTCATAGATTTCATCAAGAGAACAAAAACTTATCAAAGTTTTAAACTGAAAAGGAAGTATCTCATTCTCTTGATTGTCTTGATTGAGATCACATGTTTCAAAATTAAGAATTTGAGATGAAGAAATCATACTAACCAATAAATTTTAACCACCATCACTTGATGTAAAGGTTTTGGAATTAATATCATGATGGGAACCAATAATCATATTTAATTGATTATCATCTCCAATCTCAGGTAATTGATTATGATAAAGATAGGATTCTTTGTTAAAAGCAAGTTGATCCAAATCAATAGAAGAAACAACATTTCTTAATCCCCCTACTAATAAATAATTAATAAGATCATAGGATGAAATATTATCAACATAAGAATATTAAATTGAGATTTCATACTTATGTTTAAGGAGTTATATGTCATCATTTTTAAAATCATCATCATAATCATCATAATGGAGTTCCCTCTCCTGCAAAGCATGACAAATATCAAACTCATTATCATTGAAAAATGGATATGCAAGAGGCTCATTAACATGTTGATTATTTTCAATCTCAATTTCATGAACATGGTAAAAGGAAATCTCATCAATCTCATGTTGTTGATTTGCACGATTTTCCTCTTCACTTTAATCTCAACCAGTTAAAATATAAGTTTGAGCATGAAGATCAAGTGAATCATTATTACATGTATCAGTATTCGTAAGAAAACCAGGATACATGAAATAATGATTTCCAGAGTACATTTGATTTTCATGATGTGAAACTTCTTCCATGAGAATATTAGTTAAGTTCTGGCTAATGGATGAGTATCATGCTAATGTAATAAGCAATAGTTCTAGATTAATCTCAATGGAAAAATCATCATTGACATGTTCACTAATTGAATCTGGATTTTCTATGAAGTTTACTTCTAAGGAATTTTCCTTTTCAAAACCAACATCAAGAGGGATTTCATAAATAGTTTGAAGATTAAAATCTAAATTAGCTTTGTATTGTTATGAATATGGGAAACTAATTCCCATTTTGTGTGATTGTGAAAGAGTTTGAGATTCATTTATTAGCTCCAAATATTCGGAAGTAGGATCATAACTAATCATTGGATCTATTTCTTACTCATCCTGAGAGAGATCTATATTGTTTTAATTATTGTTTGTTTCATTATGTTTATTTTCAAAAATAACAAGAACATAAAACCATACGGTTAGCTCTTCCAAAGAGGGTAAATCTTCTGAGCGAAATTTGCAACAAAGAAAACAAAATCTAGAAGATAATTGTTCAATAGGCTCATTTTGATGCATCGAAAGATTATTGGTTTCTAAGCATAACATGTGATAATCATAATTCTCTTGAGCATTAAGAAATAATTTAGTGGACTCGTACCAAGAATGAATAGATTTCGTTGGCAACACTTTGAACCAATTTCTAATTATCCCCTGGAAAATAAGGGTAAACAACCTGCATAAATCATCGTCAATAAAATTTCCAAAAGACTTAGATTTAAACAAAAAGTGATGAACATGTCCAAGGGTAGAAATGGTATCCTCACCATCAAATAATAGCTTTGGAATGTAGTTCATTGGCTCTTTGGGAATGTGTAATAGCCAAGGGTTAAAAATCCATGTAATAAAGTTAACAAAGGAAAAACAATAACCAAGGTCATAGGACATGTATTCGAAGTTGAACGTTGGGAAAAAACATAGTGACAGGGATTACTTGTGATAAATTAATGGCTATGGAAATTGGCAACGACAATGGTAAAGGCTTTGGAAAAGCATGAGGCATTAATTTGTATTTTATTTATGAAAATAATGGAGAATAGGAGAAAAGGAAGGTGAAAGGTCACAGGTTTCATGTGAGGAGAAAAATGAAGGAAAATAATGGAAAATGAGGAAAATAGAGGCTTCAATGATAAAAAGGCATCTGAGGATCAATTCACAAACTTTCGTTAGTGTTATAACATTTTGTCAGTTTTAGCTTGGAGCTCTCTCTTCTATTCTCTCTCTCATACTCTTGGACACACAAAATTTTCTTGGAGCACTCTTAGAGGACTGTGGCATACACGGGATTTGGAGCAAGGAGGGAAAGGAAAAGCAGAAAAAATACAAGGGCGCAGTGCGATCAGAAACTATAATGGGTTTTGCTTACGCGTACCAAATTGCATGTATGATTTCCCTTCTAGTTTTTGCATGCATGGAACATGCATGTGGTTTCTTAGTCATGATTTGTCATTGGCATGGAGGATTTCCTAGATTGATATTAGTTTTTCCTAGCCTTTCCATTTCCTCGATAGCCATGGTGTTGTGGGTTTTTTTTTCTAGTTGGTGCTCATGTTCCTTTGGTTGTGGGTTGAGTTACTCATTCCTGGAGCCTTGGTTGGAAAAATTCTATGAAGCCCTTGGTGGGTTGAGTACTAGTCCTAGAAGCCCTGGTTGGACAAACACTTTGGAGCATGGCAATAGTTGTGGGATGAGTTACTAGTCCTGGAAGCCTTGGATTGAACAAACACTCTAGAGCCTTGGACAACTTGGATAGAGACCCATGTGGTGATGGTTAGTGATGTCTAACTGTGAGGTGGAATCACTAGTTGAGGGTTGAGGTGGTTTGGCCTCTAGAATCTCTGGTTTAGTGTTCTTGGTTTATTCCATGGGATCCCACATTCATGCTTGGAATATGGCACAGTGGTGATTGGTTGAAAGAGATATTTGGTTCAAACAAATCTATGGTCAAGTGGTACCTGGAAGTCCTTGATGGTGTTGGATTTGCATATATTAATAAGAGATCCTTTTCCTTTGGTATTTCATGAGTAAATGTGCTTGTCATTATGTGTCTTTAATGGTTGTTTCATCGTTGATATATATTTGGTTATTTGCTGGTTATAAGTATGTTTTATAACAATCTTAATGAATGGATCTCATCATGTTTTGGTTAGTAGATGAAATATTAATAAATGAATGACCTAATAGTTAAAAATTCATCCATTGGGAGTAGACATCAGTCCTCCTTGACGATTCTCAGATAAGTATAAGATCCCTATGTTCAGATTTGTTGTTATGACATGTAGATTACATGTTTATGATATGTTTGACGAAATGCAGGACATGGCTGGTAAAGGTCGGGTCAAGTCTTTATTCAAGTGTTTGCATTAGTAGCATTATTTCATTGTTATTTTTCAATTCTGGAAGTCTCACAAAGATTTTGGAAGAGGCCTAAGTCCTAGCCCTGAAAAAGTGGCTCATAATTCAGGGTCACTGGCACAGGACTTCCTAAAAAAAGCCAGAGTCACATGGAGACCTTGTTGTGGGAGCGAAGAGAGGGTATCAGTCACATGGAAGGCTTGTCATGGGAATGACTAGGGGTCTAGTTTAGCAAAACATCAATTCCTCTTAGGGGTTGGACACCTAGAGGCATTGGTTGGCTCTTGATGGTTTTGTAGCTCCTGAGGAAGGTCAGTTTGGTTTTGTTTAATCGATTTCACTTCCTTAACTATACTTGGGAAGTTGAATCATATCATAGTAACTCTTCTTCACATGTTTACCCTGGTGGACTAGTTAGCTTGGTCAAATGTGGGAGGAGGTGGTTACAAACTAGTATCAGAGCATGGTTCACCCCTTGGAATAGATGGGAAGAATGTGTTTATCATGCATACATGTCGATTGAAATGTGTTCTTATGCTTGTGGTCTATGTGCTTATTATGTATGTGTGGTGATGGCCATTGTTTCAATTGTGTTTTCATGTAGAATTTGATGGTGATTGTTGTCAGATGTGGTCATCATGAGTGCATGTCGATTATGCATTTGTTATGCACGTCAGTGTCTATATGTCATTATGCATTGATTATCATGGTTATGGTATAATCATGCATGGTAACTAGATAATGGTTGAAATGATGTCTATATACCGTGATGATTATGATTATACATGTATTGTGCTAATTTGGTTTGTCTTAGAGATAAGATATCTTCCCCTAAACTATACTAAGGTATATTGGTTTGTTTATGATTCATTTTAGCTGACATGATATATCTTACAAGAAGAATAAGATCAAAGATGACTAGCAAAATGGTGGACTACAATTCATGAGTCTCTCCATATAGATTAGATGAGAAACATGGTGACGGGTAGTCTCCTAACAAAGCAAACACTTTAATAATTTTGAAGGTATAAATAAGAAGTTGTAACGAAATAATGGAAAAATAATTCAATCACAAGAGAGACTTCCCATGGCACAGGAGAAATAAGCAAAGGTTAATGCAATTATCCTTCAAACCTTATCATACTTGCAGAGACAAGGACCACTTAGGATCATTCATGGATAAGAGTGTTACAGATCCCTTTGGGCACATCAAATCCCAACATCCAGATCAATGCTTTAGGGCTCATCAAACCCTAATTTCAGTTGTTTCATGCCCTGAACAAGTCACCCCTTTGAATGCGTCCTTCCTAGACAGTTTCATGACTTGAAGACATCCAGAAGTAGCCTCTAGAGTGACCAATGCAGGTAAGCCCTTATGAAGGTGCGCTGCAAAGCAGTTAAGTCAACTACCAAGGTGCTCTGCAGAGCACTTAGGCTTCCTTTCACCTGCGCTGGGCGAGAATGAGCGAAATTCACATAGGGTTCGAGGAATATTCTTATCTTTTGGAGTCATCTAGAATTTTTCCTCACTTATAAACTCCTATGGGCTCAAAAATGGATGAGGAATGAGTTAATGTGCATCCTATCCTCTCATTCCTTCCTCCATGGAGCTAATTCTAAGTATGGAAGGCCATTCAATGCCACCATTAATGACAAAACCTCCTTCATCTTCCTATAAATTGACGACTCATTTAAGTGATCAGGGGTTGGATTATGTTGAATTGCAAGGAGATAATGTTACTATGAGATTTGACTTTGAAGCAAGTATTGTAATGCTACAAGTTTGTCATGCTTTTGATGTGATGTGGATGGGATCCAAGCTAGAGAAATGACTTTGAAACATACACCAGTGGTTGTAATTCCTTCTTCTATCTAATAAAGTGTTTGAACCTTTTTCCCATATGTTTGTATTGTTTCATAATGCTTATGTTTGTGAATTGTATCTAATTCCTTTCACTTATATTCGATAGATCATATGCTTTGATCGGTTTTTGTCTTTTGTTGTGTTTACAGGGTACTTCTCAAGTGGATTAAGTATGGGAAGGAGCGAAAAAATCAATACAAGGGAGACAAGAGAAAAGAGGAACTACAAGTAGGCCTTTTATCTTCTCATCTTATCTATTGCTTATAGGAAAAGTCTAAAACACTTTAAACTGTTGTTCTAGATACAACTACTTATCTAGGGAAATAATATTTATCCATAGATGCTAAATTATCCAAAACAAATTGGTGACTCCGCTGGGGAATAATCCTCTTTCCTAGTAGCTTATCCACCTCCAAAAACATCCTTGTAGACCTTATTTGTGTTCATATATTGTAATTCAACTATTTACATTGAAAAATTGGTCAAAATTGTGTCAAATTGCCTCTTGAAATGGCTTACTGTCACTAGCGCAGGCTTGTGATGTACATAGTGCGTTGCAGAGCAACCCTGGCTTAGGGACAGCGCTCTGAAGTGCACTATCTCCCACTCTAGCCTACGTTGATCAACATTCGGTCAAATTCCCACCTTTGGAAAGTGTTTTTGCCAAATTTTCTTTGTTTGTTTACTTGTTGATTGATAAATGAATGTCATGTCTCAGAGAACAAATTTTTATCTCCTTGTCTAGCCCTACTTTGACATGATTGATTAATGTTTCTTAAATGTTTTATTTTTGATTATCAGTATATGGTCAAAGTTAGACTATAGTTGATTAATATTTGTTCAAAAGAAAGTGTCGTAAAGTCTTCTTTTCCTTCGAAACAGAATTTTTGTCAAAGTCTTCATTCTTATTAAAGATTGATTGATTATATGTGTATATTTCCTTTTTGTTCATCATAAAATTAAGGGATTCAAAAAGAAGATCTTGCATCGTTCATATTGTAGTTTGTGAATGCTTGAAAGGAATAGCTACGGAAATTGCATTAGATGTGCTCTTTGCTCTTTGTCGAAGATTTGATTGCTCTATCCCTACTAGCGAAGGATTTTCATTGTTAAATTGAATGGAAAGAATGCTTATCACATTAGTTGCATTTTAGGAATTGCAAACACACATCACGTGGTGAACCTTGAACGGAAAATTCTAAAGAATATCAACTTAAAATTTATCTGAATTTGCCTAATGGAGCATTGTCATTAACGAGAACATTTAGTGGTTCTAGGCTAGAGATGTGTTCTGGCATCATAAAACAAAGCAGTTGTCACTAACTTGTCTACAATACATCCTTAGTGTGATACCCCATTCCACATACGTGAGTATATCATAGCTCATCCATGTACCTTTGGGTATATAGGGCGGTGTTATAGTACGTAAAGTATATGGGAATGCTCTCACTGTGCGGTTTTGCATTAGACAATGCTTATAAGGACTGGGCCTCCACGTACCTTCAGATATCTATGGGATGAAAACTCTAGGTTGTTATTCATCTTTAAGTAACTGAGTCGGCCACCTTATAAACTGTGATACACCGAACACAACATTCAGGGAGATTGCCTGCTCGTACTTCCTGGTTCACCAGGAGGTATTCTGTAGTTCACAGTTGCTTGGTAAACCTTTTGCCTAGATTATCCCTCTTTTTTTTGTTATGTTACTTTGATTAAAATAAAATTAATTGACCATGGATAACATCCTCCACACTCACTCCTTATTTGATCATATGTTGAAACATATGGCGACAAATCCGGATTCCACTGATCAAGGAATTCCTTTTGATGGGAATCCTAGTCCTTTTCCTCCTTTCAGAAATATCGGTGCTCCTTATATGGCTACATTGTCCCTTCCGAAATTTACCATTGGCTTGCCAGTACGGTTGCTTTCAACCTCCTTGGTTCAAAATGTCATGATTTCTCCGCAATCGAGTACACCTCTGAATGGACAAAATCAACCTCCAGTTGATCCTAAAGTTGACCCTTTGCCTTCTTCCTCGGTTGTTTTTTCCTCCCCTTCTTCCTCTTCGCCTGATGAAAGTATTGGTACTAGTAACTAGGTGGCTAAGAAGAAGAAGAAAATTTAGTAGAGGGGCAATCAAGCAACCATTGCTCTGAATGCAACATCTAATGAGAAATTGTTCGTTAAGCCTCACAAAGTTCGATATCCATGCAAACTTTGTGTAGGAGACCATCTTCTTCAAAATTGTCTTGACATTCCTAAGATCTTAGAAGAATGGTCTTCTCATTCACATCATCTTGTGTCATCAACTTCTGGAGATCATGTTGGTGACACACCATCAACTAGTGGTATTCAAGTTCATGGAAAGAAGGGTAAAGATAAGTTTCCATGTAGGTTATGTGAATGGAATCACCCCATTCACCTTTGTTCCTATTTGGATGAAGCCAAAAAAGTATTGGATAATTGTCTTGCTTCACTGCAATGACTTCCATCTGGTTACAGGAAACTCTCCCTAAATCCTTCACTAGTTGATGAATTGACTGACCAAAATCAACCGTCGGTCAAACCCACTCTCTCTAAAAGTGAATCTTATGAGTCTACACCCGACCCAAATCAACAGGTCGAGGAAGCAATTGACCCAATTTCACCTTCATTTAATCGTACCTTTCCTGAAGAGAGTGAATATGATACCACTCAAGTTATTTTGTTTCTTTAGATTCCAATGGGCTTAGGGAAAATCCTCCTGTTCCATCAAGATAGGAGGAAAATCCTCCTTCTCTCGTAACTGAAGGGTTTAATTCTCTTATTTCTACAGTACCCCGTCCAAGTAGTCTAGTCATTTCCTTTGATTAGAATCGACTGGCAAGATTCTGTCTTTCTTCTTATGTGCCTTTCCAAATCATAGTACAAGTTTGTAATATGATTGTATCTGGCACTATTATAGATGAAGGTGCATCTATGAGTATCCTTTCCTCAACTACTTGGAAAGAACTTGGTTTGCCGCCGCTTGTGATTGTTACCCAGAATTTGTTGGGTTTTAACAGAGGAACCAGTCAACCATTAGGGATCCTCCCTTAGCTACCCATTACCTTGGGAGGAAAAATCATTATCTAAATGTGATGGTAGTCCTAGGCCCTTTAGATTACAATTTACTTCTTGGGCATGACTATGATTATGACATGGGAGCTATTGTTTCCACACTCTTTTGAGTGATGTGTTTCCCACATGAAAGCAGAATTGTCACCGTTGACCATCTTTCATTTCCTAGTCCAAATATGGCTTCTAGTCAATCATCTTCCCTAAGTGGTCCCTTTGTACCAATGGTATCATCCTCACCATGGGTTAATTATGTCACAACTCATTCCATACCTACATCAATTGACGATCAACTCAGTGTTGTTGTACATTATGTACTGGAAATATTGGAACCAGATCTCTCCTTCATGACCTCTTATGAGTTTTGATCGACCCATGAGGATAGTTCCTAGTCTTGTGTCAACCTCGGTAAAAAAATGAAGCAGTTCCCATGAGGATAGTTCTTTTATTGTGTCAACCTCGTTAAAAAATGAAACAAGTCTATGAGGATAGTTCTTTTACTGTGTCAACCTCGTTAAAAAATGAAACAGGTCCATGAGGATAGTTCCTTGTATTGTGTCAACCTCATTAAAAAAATGAAACAAGGAATATGAGGATAGTTCTTTTACTGTGTCAACCTCATTAAAAAATGAAACAACTCCCACAAGGATAGTTTCTAGTCTTGTGTCAACCTCATTAAAAAATGAAACAAAGGAATATAAGGATAGTTCCTAGTCTTGTGTCAACCTCGTTAAAAAAGGAAACAAGGAGTATGAACATAGTTCCTTGTCTTGTGTCAAGCTCATTAAAAATGAAACAAGAAATCAGAGCAGAGTTCCTTATCTTGTGTCAAGCTCCTTAAAAAATGAAACAAGGTCCCCTGGAGCAAAGTTCCAAGTCGAGTCTTTGAGTAGATCTCACAAAATCCCAGTTGAGTCTTTCACTTAATCTCGTATATGAACCTTCATTCCATCCACCTGATAACCATGAGTAGTCTACCTAGGTGAATGTAATGAAGCTTGGGGGGCATGCACCTAGTGGTAAAGTTAAGTTTCCCTGTAGGTTATGTGAAGGGAATCACCCCATTCACCTTTGTCCCTATCTGGACAAATCCAAAAAGGTGTTGCATAATCATCCTGCTTCACCACAACGACTTCCATCTAGTTACAGGAGACTCTCCCTTTCATCATGTTAGGGGCATGTAAACTAATCTCAAGCATAGTTCTTCATTTCAAGCTTTTGTAAAAATGATACTGAATCCAAGCATAGTTTTTTTCGTTTCAAGCTTGTGTAAACATGAAACCAAATCCAAGCATAGTTCCCTATGGTTCAAGCTTGTGTAAAAATGAACTCGTTTCCATTTTTAACCCTCATGATTTCCATTGTATCAGCCTCTTTCGTCAGATGAGCCTTGGTTGTTTTCATCCCATCGCCACTATCCCCTTGGCCAATCATAGGCTTTCACTTGGTTGTTTTACCCTTTTTGAGGAACAGTTGCAATGAGTGGTCTTATTAGCCAGCCTTTTCACATAAATCAACATGCTTTGAAAAGTTCCAACATCACCAGAACCAGTTGCTACCCTAGACACCACTCATTCCTCAAAATGGAGTCCTCTTTAAGCTCTTTTCAGACTCTCTAAATATGAAAATATTGTCGAGTGTTTTTCCTTTCCACCTCGTTAACGAATTGAAAATGATATCTCTCTTGTATTATTTTAGACTTTTTGGGGCTTGAGAGATTAATTTACGAAAAATAACTTGTGGAGTTTTATTTTTGTCCCTTTTCAAACTCTCGAAACACGAAAAGGACTGAATTATCTTTGTCATTAAACTCGTTAAAAACATCAAATAGCAACAAACTTGTCCATCTAGACAAGACTGAGTTTCACCTTCGCTAGACTCGTTGAAACATAAAATAGCGATGGATTCACCCGAAGGGTGAAATTATACAACAAGCATATGTTATCTTCCTCAAGCTTGATAAAAATAAAGAGGTACTAGTTAGCAACGACTGGGGAAAAAGGGGAAAACAACTTTATGGTAGCAGGCCGCTCTTGAACATGACACTTTCACATCATCTCCATGACTATCTAGGTTGGGTTATTTGCTTGACAGTTATCATACTCATGGTCTATCACACCATCCATCACTTTTCTTTTGGGTCAATGTTGCCAATTTATTCAGACTATTTGGGTTTGGTTATCGTCTTAATGGTTATCATACCTATGGTCTATCACACCATCCATTACTTTGGTTTTGGTTCAATGTTGCCAATTCAGTCAGTGTCGCTGATATGTTCAAGGGAAGTCATTCAGTTCAATACCATAAACCTTCATTTTCATGATTGCCATTCCTGAACCTTGTGTCGGCAGTCAAATTCCATCTCTAAAATCACTACACTCGTTTCATGTCGTTGATGTGGGATACATCAAGGCCCTCCTGCGAAAAGTCACTTCTTATCAACATCAGCACATTATCCAAGAAGTTGACTTAGAAACACCCATCCAGTACCTTGAAGCTTGCATGCATCAATGGCAGGTTTCTCGCTTCCAGCGATAGGCATACATCAATGGCCTTTGACCGAAATACTTTGTATGGTGTTTGACATCAAATCATCCATTCACACCATGAAAAATGTATTGCATTACCTTGAGGATCATTATCATTATCGATGATTTTTCCCGCATCTGTTAACAACTTACATCATTGGCTGCTAATCAAATGGTTGTTAAAAAGTGTGCAACAAGAAATGCTAAATTTAGAATGTGCTAAAAATAGACCTGCTAAAAATAGCATGTCTAAAAATAACAGTTTGGCCAGTGAGGTCATTGGCCACATTGGGTGAGAGGTGAGACTGCTGAAAATAGAAATTTCCAAAAATAGCATTTATGGGTCCCTTCCTATTTATAGCAGTCCCTAGTCTATCTATAGGAAGTAAAATTAATTTTGGTTTTAACAACAGTTTGAAATATTAATTAATTAATTCAGTTGAGTTAATTAATTAAGGAAATTCGAATTTGAAGTCTTTATGAGCATGCACATGAGTTGTCCCACTGATTGAGGAATTTATCCTTAATTTCCTCCACTGGTTGAGGGAATAAGAATGAGTTCTATAACGAGAGAATCAGTTGACTTAGTTCTAACTAGTCAAGTGCAACTAGATTATTTTAACAAGTTGTTAAAATAATAAAATATAGTTTGTTAATGCTTGCATGCATGTGACAACTATTATTTTAGATAATTGAGGATTCACTCATGGATAACTATTGCATGTTAGTTCTGTCAGAGACCCAGTTGAGATCAGATGTGGGACAGTGTACTATCAGATGCTTAACTATTTCTAGTAAGTATTTTTTTCATGGTTGAGGAACTAGTGTTCTCAAGGAATACGTAGTTGGACCATTGGTTGTTTTTGGTATGTTGGAGTTAATAGCATATGCTTTTGCTATTATTTCCTAAGCAAACTACGTAAGGACCATAGGGAAAGTCTATGGGTGGTTCATGAGACATATCTTCATATCTTCATAGTTCATTGAGAACTGAATAACTTGAGAACTAATTCTTTTTGTATTGTGAAGAGGATTTCCACTTGATTGATAATAAATAGTTTGGGTTTTATGCTGGTGCTTTCCCCTGGATATATCTTGTGTTATGCGTGATTAATTCTCTTGATCATTTATGCATGTTTCTACTTGATGTTGCTCATGATTTCGATTATGCTTCTGCTTAATGTTTTGTAGAAGTAGAACAAGTATTATGCTTTAGGACATTACATATATCGATTTGTTGTACAGTTGAAATTTTAACATGGTATCAGAGCACAAGTGATCAAGCAAGAACAATATACTAGCAGGAGGAATTTGAAGTTTCTTATTCTTGATATAGATCTCAAATTCTTATCACATCTATTTCATCGATGGCATTCAATGGTTTGAAGCTTGAGTATGCCCTTGATGGAAGCTCAAACTATATAGCTTGGAAGGATCACATGGAGGCAGTTTTGGAAGATAATGGGCTTAAGGAGTTCATTGATCAAGAAGTCCCTAAGCCTACTGATAAGACTGAGCTGGTGGAAATGGGTAAGTGTGTGGCTAGAGCTAGGAGAATTCTCTTAGAGGGTGTTCGAGATCACATAGTCTCAAGCCTCCATGGTAAGGAGTCTCCATTTGCAATGTGGAAAATATTGAAAGATTTATATCAGAATAGCAGTGATCAAAGGAAGTTTGCACTGAAGGACAAGCTTCGAAAGATCAAGTGTGAGAAAGGTGACTCTATTTATACATTCTTGAATAAGCTTACCACCTGCAGAGATGAGCTTGCAAGCGTAGGAGTCACTACAGCTGATGAGGATATGGTGAGCCTAGCACTCCTTGGCCTTCCTGAGAGCTGGCATAGCTACCAAGACTCAATGAATGGAAGGGACAAACTACCAGATTAGGAACGACTATGGTCAGATTTGATGTAGGAGGAGATCAGACAGAGCACCAAGGATGGAGCTTCTTCATCAAAACATGATGATGAAGAGAACTTGGCTTTAGCTTCTAAAGCTATGAAAGGGAAAGGGAAGGCATCCCATTCCAAGTCTTCTCAAGGAGGGAAGAAGTTTGACAAGTCGAAGGTGAGATGCTTTCATTGTCATGAGTTGGGTCATTATGCTAATAATTGCCCAAAGAGGAAGTCCAAGAAGAAAGGTTCCTCCAAGGAATCTGATGGTGATGCACTAGCTTCACAGTTTGGGATGGATTTCTCACTTATTGCATGCATGGTTTCATCCAGCATGGGATGTGTTTGGTGGAGTGGAGCTTCTTTCCACATGTCAGGTGACAAGAATCTTTTCAGCACTTTGGAGGATAAGGATCTCCATATATGAATCAAGATGGGTGATGACGGAAAGTACTATGTCTCGGGTAGACGTACGATTATGTTTCAGAGGGAGCACGGTTCTCCCCTCACTCTTTCTAATGTTATGTATGTACTAGGGCTAAAAAATAATCTTGTGTCTATTGCTATGCTTGAGGATAAATGATATGTTGTAGTCTTTAGTTTGGGAAAGGTTTTCCTAAGGCATATCAGCACTGGACAGACCAAACAGATTGGGATTTGAATTAAGAATCTCTACAAGTTATAGGTAGAAGATTGTGTTGCTCTCAGTTCCAAGGCAGAAGTGGTGCATGGCCAAGATATTGACAAGTTATGGCATAGGAGACTGGGCCACTTACATCATGCGGCCTTAAAGATCATGCAACAAATTTCTACCAGATTACCCAAGTGCAAACTAGAGTAGACAAGCACATGCAAAGGTTGTACTCTGGGTAAGTATGCAAAGGCTTCCTTTCATGAATGGGATGGTAAAGCAGGAGTAGTTCTAGATCGAGTTCATTTAGATGTATGTGGGCCCTTCTCTACAACCTCGACCGTGAAGAAAAGGTACTTTTTTATTTTTATAGATGATTTTTCTCATAGATGTTGGATCTACTTCATGCAAAAGAAGGATCAAACCTTCTTGAAGTTTTGTGAGTTCAAAGCTTTGGCAGAGAAAGAATCAAGGAGGAAGATAAAGGCCTTATGGATTGATAATGGTGGAATGTTTCCCAACAGTTTAAATACTTCTGTGCTTTAGAAGGAGTTAAACGAGAACTCACGGCACCTTATAACCCACAACAGAATGGGGTGGCTGAAAGGAAGAACAGATATATTGTGGGAGCATCTCGAGCAATGCTGCATGACCAAAGCCTACCACTTCATCTGTGGGCTGTAGCATGCAATACAGCAGTGTATCTTCATAACATAAGTCCTCATCGTATTTTGGGGATAAAGACACCTATAGAGGCTTTTTCATGGAAGTGGCCAGATGTAAGTCACTTCCGTATCTTTGGATCACCTGTTTACTGTCATGTGATCAGAGATGCTTGGAAGAAGCTAGACCCAACAGCTAAGTTGGGAATACTTGTGGGGTATACGGATACACCTCACAACAATTGGGTGTTTCTACCTGCCAGTCAAAGGACAGTAGTGCATAGGGATCTGAAGTTTGATGAGCAGTGAGCCATGCAAGAGTCACTTGAGAGGGAGCTCAAGTTGCATGGTGATGATGAAGAACTATTAGCTCCTAAGGAGGAGGAGCCTCCTGATGATGCGGAGCAGCTACATGCAGAGATTCCAGTGATGGAGATCACCACTACTGGAGAGTCTTCCAGAGAGGGTCAGAAATGCTCTCGAGAAGCTGACAGATTGATGTAGGACGCGAGAGAGAATGTGGGGCAGCCATCCTCTCATCACAGACAGAGGAGATCTCCCGATAGATACACTAGCTACATGGCCCTGGTTGGGGAGCGTGTAGCTACTGAGCCTTCTTATTTTGAGGAGGCAGTGCAGCGGCTAGTTTGGATGGATGCGATGGTATAGGAGTATGATTCTATCATGAGGAATAGTGTATGGGTTGTTGTTCCTAGACTAGGGGACAAGTCAGTGGTTACTTCTCGATGGCTTTACAAGGTAAAGCAGGCAGCTGATGGTAGTACTGAGAAACATAAGGCAAGATTTGTTACCCGTGGTTTCTCACAGGTCGAGGGGATTAACTATGATGACACCTTTTCTCCTGTTGCAAGGTACTGATCGATGAGATCGATTCTAGCACTATCAGCATAGATGGGTTGGAAGATCCATCAGATGGATGTGAAGACAACTTTCCTCAATGGGGAGATTGAGGAAGAGGTATACATTGAGTAGCCCAAAGGATTTGCGACCTTCGATCGTGAGTCACATGTGTGTCAGCTCAAGCAAGCATTGTATTAGCTAAGGCAAGCACCCCATGCTTGGTATACCAGGATCGACAACTATTTCATCGGGTTGGGCTTCACCAAGAGTGAAGTGAATGTGAACCTCTACCACATCATTGTAGATGGTAAGCTATTGATTATTGTACTTTATGTAGATGATCTGATTTTGACAGGTGATGATGAGTTGATTAAGTCTTGCAAGAGAGTTTGAGATGAAGGACATGGGCCTCATGCACTACTTTCTAGGCATGGAGGTGTGGCAGAGAGATGGGGAATTATTTGTTTCTCAAGGCAAGTATGCCAATGAGATACTGAGGAGCTTCCACATGGATATGTGCAAGCCCATAGAGACTCCTTTAGTGGATAACTAGAGGAAGGAGGATGCTACTTCAGGTGAGGTAGTAGCTACTACAATTTATCAACAGCTTGTGGGTTCACTCATGTATCTAGTGAACACACGACCAGATTTGTGCTTTGCAGTGAACTAGTTGAGTCAAGCTATGGTTCAGCCAACCAAGCTATTTTGGAAGGCGGAAAAGCATGTGTTGAGATATCTCAGAGGCACTACACAGTATGGATTATGGTACAAGTGGTCAGAGAGAGTGAGACTCCAAGGCTTCACAAATGTAGATTGGGTAGGTAGTCCATCGGACAGGAAGAGCACTTCTGGAGGGATTTTCAACCTTGGGTCAACTGCAGTTTCTTGGTATAGCCAGAAACAGAGATCAATTGCACTTAGCTTAGTAGAGGGAAATTACATGGCAACAAGTCAGGCTGCATGTGAGGCCATCTAGATGTGGAAGATCCTAGTGGGATTGTTTGGTCAGATGATGGATCCAATGGTGATATATTGTGATAATCACAGTTGCATTAAACTCTCTGAGAATCCAGTGTTTCCTGATAGGTCCAAGCATATAGATATCTGCTATCATCATCTACGGTATTGTGTGGTCAAGAGGATCATGATGTTGCAGTATATTTCGACCGAGGAACAGGATGCAAATATTTTGACAAAGGCATTGTCAAAGGGCAAGTTTGAGTTCCATAGAGACAGGATCAGGGTTGTTGATAATCCCTTTCTTGTTGAGAGGGAATGTTGAAAAGTGTGCAACAAGAAACACTAAATTTAGATGTGCTAAAAATAGACCTGCTAAAAATAGCATGTCTAAAAATAGCAATTTGGCCAGTGAGGTCATTGGCCACATTGGGTGAGAGGTGAAACTGCTAAAAATAGAAAGTTCTAAAAATAGAATTTTTGGGTCCCTTCCTATTTATAGTAGTCCCTATTATATCTATAGGAAGTAAAATTAATTTTGGTCTTAACAGCAGTTTGAAATATTAATTAATTAATTCAGTTGAGTTAATTAATTAAGTAAATTCGAATTTGAAGTCTTTGTGAGCATGCACATGAGTTGTCCCACTGATTGAGGAATTTATCCTTAATTTCCTCCACTGATTGAGGGAATAAGCATGAGTTCTATAATGAGAGAATCATTTGACTTAGTTCCAACTAGTCAAGTCCAGTTAGATTATTTTAACAAGTTGTTAAAATAATAAAATATACTTTGTTAATGCTTGCATGCATGTGACAACTATTATTTTAGATAACTAAGGATTCACTCATGGATAATTGTTGCATGTCAGTTCTGTCAGAGAACCAATTGAGATCAGATGTGGGACAGTGTACTATCAGATTCTTAACTATTTCTAGTAAGTAGTTTTTGCATGGTTGAGGAACTAGTGTTCTCAAGGAATACATAGTTGGACCATTGGTTGTTTTTGGTATGTTGGAATTAATAGCATATGCTTTTGCTATTATTTCCTAAGAAAACTACATAAGGACCATAGGGGAATCCTATATAAACAGGGCTTGGTTGGTTCATGAGACATATCTTCATATCTTCATAGTTCATCGAGAACTGAATAGCTTGAGAGCTAATTCTTCTTGTATTTTGAAGAGGATTTCCACTTGATTAATAATACATGCTTGGGGTTTTATGTTGGTGCTTTCCCTTGGATATATCTTGTGTTATGTGTGATTAATTCTCTTAATCAGTTATGAATGTTTCTACTTGATGTTGCTCATGAATTCGATTATGCTTCCACTTAATGTTTTGTAGAAGTAGAACAAGTATTATTCTTTAAGACATTGCATATATCAGTTTGTTCCACAAGTGAAATTTCTACATGGTATCAAAGCTAGTTGATTTTTAGAAAAAGTTCTACATGGTATCAGAGCTAGCTGATTTGTAGAAAAATTCTACAAAATTCTGCATGGTATCAGAGCACAGGTGATCAAGCAAGAACAGTATGCTAGCAAAAGAAATTCAAAGTTTATTATTTGGAATACAGATCTCAATTTATCACATCTATTTCATTGATGGCATTCTATGGTTTGAGGCTTGAGTATGCCCTTGATGGCAGCTCAAACTATATAGCTTGGAAGGATCGCATGGAGGCAGTTTTGGAAGATGATGGCCTTAAGGATTTCATTGATCAAGAAATTCCTAAGCCTACTAACAAGACTGAGTAGGTGGAATGGAGGAACTGTGTGGCTAGAGCTAGGAGAATTCTCTTGGAGGGAGTGCAAGAGCACATTGTCTTGCGCCTCCATGGGAAGGAGACTTCACATGCAATGTGGAAAATATTGAAAAATTTATATCATAATAGCAGTGATCAGAGGAAGCTGGCACTGAAGGAAAAACTTTGAAAGATCAAGTGTGAAAGGGATGAGACAATCTCTATTTATCTGACCAAGCTCATCACATGCAGGGATGAGCTTGCAAGTGTAGGGGTCATGACATCGGATGAGGATATGGTGAGTGTAGCACTCCTTGGCCTTCCAAAGTGCTGGCATAGCTACCAGGACTCAGTGAATGGAAGGGAGAAACTACTAGATTGGGAATGACTATGGTCGGATTTGATATAGGAGGAGATCAGATGGAGCACCAGAGATAGTTCTTCATCTATGCATGATGAGGAGAAATGTGCCTTAGTGAGTAAGGCAAAGAAGGGGAAGCATAAGGTTTCTCTTTCTGAATCTAGTTCTTCCAATGATGGGAAGAAGGTTGACAAATTGGAAGTGTGATGCTTTCGTTGTCATGAGGTGGGCCATTATGCTGCAAATTGTCCACGGAGGAAATCCAAGAAGGGATCTGGTGAAGGATCTGAAGGTGAGGCACTTGCTTCACAGTTTGAACTAGATTTCACAGTCTTCGCATGCATGGTTTCATCCATGATGGGAAGTGGTTGGTTTCTTGACAGTGGAGCTTGTTTCCACATGACCAGTGACAAGAGTTTGTTCAGTACTTTGGAGGAGAAAGATATCCAGACACTCATAGCAATGGGTAATGATGAGAAGTATAGTGTGTCAGGTGTAGGCACGGTTATTTTTCAAAGGGAGCATGGAACTTGCCTTACCTTGACCGATGTCAAGTATATAATAGGACTGAAGAGAAACTTGGTGTCGATCGCGATTCTGGAGGAGAGAGGCTATGATGTAGTCTTCAATAGGGGAAAGGTTTTCCTTAGACACATCATTAGTAGACAAGTGAAGCAGATTGGTTCACGGGTCAAGAACATGTATGCTCTTGAGGTTCAGGATGCATGCAAAGCCTTGAGCAACAAGGCAACTGATGGAGACTTGGTGGTTGAGAGGGAGGGTATATTACCTCTCAACATGCAGCACCAGAAGAAGTCTCAAATGATTGTGGAGGAGCCACGATTGGTGCAACAACTTTAGGAGGTTGTGGAGCAGCCACAACAAGGGAAGCTGAGAGGATATCAAGTAGAGACATCTACTCACGTAGAGACCTCCAGTAGGGGGAAACTACGAGCTAGGTGGGTATAGGGATCACATGCAGCCATACCACCAGGTAGGAGGTGGGGCGATATAGAGTGATTGTCCCAAGGAGGAGGGGCAGGATCCTTGAGGTACCCAACCTCGTGGATGAGACCTTGCTACAGGAGTCCCGATGTGGAGTAGCAGGAACTGATTCATTGGGTAGAGACGGATGCAGATGGAGCGGCAGAGAGAGTGACAACGTAGGGAATCCCAGGACAGCGCATAGCTAGTAGGCTGTAGTAATGCGAGAGGCACACGTGTTTTGCATAGTGATAGGTGGCATAGAGAGGTATGCAATGGTGTGAGATGCATGGAGATGTTGTAGTAGCATAGATGTCAGAGAGGGAGCACTTGTCAGTAGCAGGTAGAGCTTCAGCATCAGAGTATGTTCCTAGCCCAACAGAGTCGTTAGTTGGGAGTGTTTTTGTTCCAAGTGTTGTTGGAGCAAGTGGATCGGGAAGATGTGTTGCATGCAGAACATTCCAGAGTTACAGGAGCGCATTCGAGAGGAAGCCTTCCTTGTTGAGAGGGAGTTTTGAAAAGTGTGCAACAAGAAATGCTAAAATTTCGAATGTGCTAAAAATAGACCTGCTAAAAATAGCATGTCTAAAAATAGCAGTTTGGCCAGTGAGGTCTTGGCCACATTGGGTGAGAGGTGAAACTGCTAAAAATATAAGGTTCTAAAAATAGCATTTCTAGGTCCCTTCCTATTTATAGTAGTCCCTAGTCTATCTATAGGAAGTAAAATTAATTTTGGTCTTAACAACAATTTAAAATATTAATTAATTAATCTCCATGGGTTAATTAATTATGAAAAATTAAAATTGAAGTCTTTGTGATATCATGCAATTATTTTCTCCCTTGATTAAAGGAGATACGGTTCAGTTCTATAATGAGAGAATTAGTTGACTTAGTTCTAACTAGTCAAGTCCAGTTAGGTTATTTTAACAAGTTGTTAAAATAATAAAATATAGTTTGTTAGTGCTTGCATGCATGTGACAACTATTATTTTAGATAACTGAGGATTCACTCATGGATAACTGTTGCATGTCAATTCTGTCTGAGACCCAGTTGAGATAAGATGTGGGACAATGTACTATCAGATGCTTGACTATTTCTAGTAAGTAGTTTTTGCATGGTTGAAGAACTAGTGTTCTCAAGGAATATGTAGTTGGACCATTGGTTGTTTTTGGTATGTTGGAATTAATAGCATATGCTTTTGCTATTATTTCCTAAGAAAACTACGTAAGGGCCATAGGGAAAGCCTATATAAACAGGGATTGGTTAGTTCATGAGACATATCTTCATATCTTCATAGTTCATCGAGAAATGAATAGCTTGAGAGTTATTTATTCTTGTATTGTAAAGAGGATTTCCACTTGATTGATAATACATGGTTGGGGTTTTATGTTGGTGCTTTCCCCTGAATATATCTTGTTTTATGTGTGATTAATTCTCTTGATCAATTATGCATGTTTCTACTTGATGTTGCTCATGAATTCGATTATGCTTCCGCTTCATGTTTTGTAGAAGTAGAACAAGTATTATGCTTTAGGACATTGCATATATCGATTTGTTCTATAGGTGAAATTTATACAAATGGATACTGTATGTTCTCTCTATTCAGACACTCTATCTTGTCAAGCTCTCGCTACTAATTATGCTTTATTCCTTATGGATATATATTATTGTTAAAAGTTAAGGTTGTTAAGGCTGGTAAACCGACAGAAATTAAAACCACTCTTGATTTTATTAAGTGTTTCAGAGAACATGATGAGAAGGTTCAACACCTCCTTTGTGATCTCTATATGCATAATTTTGTTTTATAGGATGACAAGGATAGCCACCCTTCCCCTTTTGCAGGGACATTCAATTTCATGTGTTCCTTTCCTTTGCTGCTAATCAGCTAAAATGGGCCAAGGCATACAACACAATCAAAATGCGTGAGTATGGCATTGACCTATGGATTAGAGGAGAACCTACACAACTACTAGTCCTATCTGTCTCGCATAAGAAATTTATGAAGAAAAATGGTGTCAGAGGCAAATTGGGGCCAATCCATACTAATATCATTTAGGCTGGAAAGGAATACTTCCAAGATATTAAAGAAGAAGCCTTGGCTACATCAAAGCAAAGATGGGATGTTTCGAGTAACACTGTGAGGGGTCGGAAGTCGTTTGGATATTGTAACTTCCAAGCTGCCTCTTTCCATTAGCAATATGATTTTAACAATGGGACTAGACTGGATAGGATGCCCCTACTGAACCCCAATCATATGGTACCCTCCTGATCAGTACCATAGTGATTATAACTTAAAAGATCATGAGGTAACCTAGGCTTTCGTTGTCCTCAAGCAAAAGAATGGTATTAGGAATTACTTTTAAGAAGTATATCCTACTTATTCCCTCACACAGTTGCATCTGAACTATACTCTTTCATGAGGACGTGCAACAAGGTAAGTTGGGGAGTATGTTGGGATGGGGAAAAGGTATGGTTTCTCTTCGTTTAATGCTTCATTTATCATACATCCTTATAATATTATCTCCATTTATATAATAAAATGAGGAAATATTAGTCAAAGTTGCAAGAAATTATTTAGTGATAGAATAGGCGAATTTAGTACAATTGGGCAAAGGTTGTTCAGTTGATAGGACAACACGAGGCCATAAAGGGGAAAAGCCATGACATCTGGGGTAGACAAGGAAGTGGAAGATCAATTTGAATAACTCTTGTTTTATCATATGATCAGATTATATATTGCGGAATCCTTAGGATCTCTCGATCCTCAGTATTCGCTTCTATCCAAGCTTCTCTTTTATATTATATAAGGTCGAAAGGCAACTAGATGCCAGTTCAGAATTTTAATATGTAATTATTCTTGTCGAAGCAAAAAAAATGTTAATTCAATGACTCCGTTAGCTGTTAGTTTGAAGTTAATGAAAGAAGGTTATGCTTGATGCATCTTTGTATTCTAATTTTTTATTAAGAAAAGGCTTCTGGCGACTCTAGGCCTAGTCACAAGAAGTTCCACTGCTCCTTTGTGTTATTGTTTATATTTATTCTTTGTAATTGATTTAATGTTTAGTTCTTTTATTTATCTTAAAGATTTGTGACATTGATTTATACTGCTGTTCACTTAGATTTATATTGAAGATGTTAGATAGACTTAAGTAAGCGCCTTGATTAGAATGAGTGAATGCGTGTTTGATTGCTATTCAAATTGAATAGATGTTATCGTAGATCTTGAGAGACAAGACCGAGTAACTTCTACAGATTTCAATATAGAATAGTTACCATTTAGGAATATTTTATAGTTTTTTATGTTCACTTACTGATTCGTGTTCAATTACTGATTATTGATTGTTGTTCATTTATTATTGTTGTTTAATTGAGTAATGCAGATTGATTTGGGTTGTTATAGATTGGTAGTGTTGTTTGATAATCATATTTGCTTCACTTGATTAAGTGTGATTAGTCTCATGCTTATTTGAATAATTCTCTGTGTATTTCTCATTTGCATTCAATTCCAATTGGTTGCAGAACAATTTGTATAGAATTACATAGGGTGTTGTGAGCATTCCTTTCATAAATAGTTCTTTGCAGAGTTGTGTGAATTGAATTGAAGAATTAGCCTTTAATTACTGCAATGATTCATCATTAGATAACCTCTAGCTTCACTACACATATTGTGTTGGCACTCTTGAAATAGAAATACTTACCTAAGGTTGACAACTAATGTAGGGATTAATATTGCCTGTAAAAAGACATCTTAGTGAGCCAACATTTTGGCGTCGTTGCTGGGGAGAGTGTTTAAAGTGATTAATCCTATTCCTTTGCTATATAAGAACTGGGTTTTAAAAATGTAAGGTAAGAACCTATGTACCCAGCAAGTAAAGTGCTTTCTTACCTGCCCACTTTACAACAAAATTTTAGAGGCTAAATAGGAATTTGTTTTATGAATGACTAGAAATAAAAATATAGAGAAAGAACATAATCCACTACCAAAACCCACAAAACACAAAGGATCGGTGAACCTTGGGAGAACTACCTTTATAGACAAAATCATAAGAAGAGTAGAGTCTCAAGCATCAATAGGATTCCAGGCTATACCTAGAAAAAGTTCTATTGGTATCCCTCACACAGTAGGATCACCATCTGCAACTCATGTTGAGATTCAAAGCCAAGTAGGAGGATGGGAATAGAGTTTTCAAGCTACAATAAGCCTACCCTTTGATCCTCTACAAGAGGGAAAATCCTGTAACTTACGAGAAGGAAAAGCAGAACCACAATTGTCTGAACAAGGATCTCCTAACTCTCGGGTTGCTAACTCTCTATCTATTATGGAAGCATCCTTGAAATCCTTGAAGATTATTGGCATATCTTTGATCAAATGGCAGAACATCCACCCCTAGTTCAAACCTCGACATTAGAATACCCCACAGTCAACTAGGTGGCCAATGCCCCTATGAAGGTTATTCCTCTGCAGAGCATACCAACCTTCCATGGGATGATCACAAAGGATCCTGATGCTTTCCTTTTTGAGTTTGATGTCCTCTATAGAGGGTACAATTATACCACCGACCCCAAAAAACTGAAATTATTCCCTTCCACTTTGAAAAGGGTAGCTTTAAGATGGTTTATGGGTCTAGGTGGGCGAATCATCAACCCTTGGGATGAAATGAAAACCTCCTTGCTTAAAAGATATTAGGACTTTTTTAAAACTAGGGAACTGAAAGATGAGATTTTCAAGATGACTACAAAAGATAACGAAACACTAGAAGAATATGTAGAATGATTTAATTATAATTTGCAGAGATCTCCACATGCTATCCTACCAAAATAAGTCCTAAGAGTTATATTGATTAAAGGAATGAAAGAGGAAAGGGTAGAAACTCTAAACTTAATGGGAAAAGGGGATATTTCTTAGGAAGAGTATGATGAAATCATTCATTTCTATATCAGGTGCTAGCAAGTAAGCACACGTACATGAGCGGTTAGTCAAGATCCAATGAGAAGAGGAAGCAAACCACATAGTGGAGGAATACAACGGATGGAGATTGGCAACCTCCTGGAGGATTTTAAGATGGATATCTTGGGCACTCTTACAACATAATTGGATATTCTACAAGCCAATAAAATCAAGCTTTAGCAGAACAAAATTTGGCCATCTTCTACCCATGTTGTCAAAAGGACCACAACCAATGGGAATGCCCGTTAGACATGGTTCAGACGTGCACCATTTGTACTAAAGATCACGACACTGAACACTTTCCATCATTACTTGGGCTGAAATCAGTATTCAAAGAAGCAGAGGAGGAAACATAACCAGTATATTTGATGAACTAGCGTCAACAATGGCAAGATAAACCTACAGGTATGTCACAAGACGCATCCCAATTTTTTCCTTCATCATAGTTTAATCAACAGCAGAACCTTGGGGTAGCCTGGTAAGGCCAATCACCCTACCCAAACTGGAAAATTCCACCATTCCCTATGATATCCTAGCAAGTACAATCTTTTCCAAGAAATGGCTGGCCAAATTCTCCTTTTACTCCTGTCTGGAAAGGCAATCCCTATCAATCCCAATGGCTTGCCTCCACCTCTCAAAATCTGAATTGGTCTACAAACTAGTAGTGACCTCTAGGGATATCAAATATTCCTACGGGAACAGGCCCCCAGCCTCAAACTACATTGTCAACTCCTTATACATTACAACAGAATTATCAACCTCCTCTACGATCATAGTTACCATCTCGGCCAAACCTGAATCCTAATAACAGACCAGTCCAATCGATACAGATTATTGAAAATCCAAAATATGAGATTGAGCAGAAAGAATGTAATGAGCTCAGATTGAGGTTAGGTCATGTCATTAACCCTAAGGAAAACAGGGACCAACCTTCCATTGAAAGTGTAACTCTGCCTATAAATGTTCCATCATCTGTACATGTTCCACCACTTGTAAATAATACTGAATCAAAGCAAGGCGAAGAAACAAATCAACATGATGACCCTAAAAAACTTACGGTCACTTCTCCTCCATTCCCCGAAAGGCTATTGATACCTAAATCAATCACTTATCTCGATTTTGATCTTGTAGGGGAACTAAAAAATTTGTGTATTAAGATTCCTCTCCTCTAGGTTATTGAAGACATCCCCATTTATGCTAAGACCATCAAAGAATTATTTGTAAAAAGGTATATGAGGAAGGTAAAATCCTCACCCACTATCCTTGTTGTAGGAGCTTTACTCCTACGAGAGGAAAATCCAATAAAGTACGAAGATCCTGGAAACCCCATAGTAACACTTCAGATATATGGCCACTCTTTTCCAAATACACTAGTTGATCTAGGAGCTGCCATTAACATATTAACAACAGAAACTTGTCAAGCACTTGGTATTACAGGTTTAGAACCAACCACCACTTTATTAGAACTTGTTGATCAGTCGGTGGTAAGACTAGAAGGGACTTTATAAGATATTACAGTTTCTTTTGACTCATGGGAGTATCCAATATATTTCCGGGTTATAAAACCAAGGAATAGGTTGGATGGGCATCCTTTGATTTTGGTTTGACCTTGGCTAGAAACAGTTGATGCATATATTGGATGCCGCGAAGGTAGCGTGACTATCACAAAGAAAGATGTTGTAAAACATCTAGTGTCATACCCTCCTACTAGGCCACGTTTTCCCACTGTAAAAATATGTAAGCAGCCACCAACATACCTGGAAGAGAGCATTCGTTCACCACTTACAATAGTGAAAGCACTAGAAAAATCAAAATGAAGATGATGTGTCAAAGCAACCAATGTGAAGTGTTAGATGTTGAAAGAAATTCTTGATAATGAAGACATGGAAGATCCCCAAGGTTCTGCTATTAAAATCATAGTGCTACATCTCGTCTATTTGTTGCACATTACCATGTGACACCTTGTTGTACTGTCACATGTGATGAACCTTTATGACTGAGCTACTCTCATCTTCATGCTTCTCATCATGTTGCATCTTCCATGGTATTATTCATCATCAAGTTGCCCATGCTCATGATCTCATTCATCATTATGCTGCCCATGTTCATATCATCATGCATCATTATGCTACCCATGATCATATCATGATGTTGCTTATTATGTTGTCCATGATCTCATACATCATGTTGCTCATACTCCATCATGCATCATTATGCTACCCATGCTCATAGCATCATGCTCCTTATTATGCTGCCCATGATCTCATACATCATGCTACCATCCTTCGGATACAGATGCTCCGGCTTTTTCTACAGTTCCCAGTAGTTCTAGCCTTTCAAGCAGTTCCAACATTTCCAGCTTTTCTGGATTTTTAGGCTTTTCCAGCGTTTCCAAATTTTCTAGCTTTTCTAGTATTTCTGGCTTTTCTGGCATTTCCGACATTTCCAGTAGTTCTGGAAGTTCTGGCTTTTTTGGTAGTTCCGGCTTTTTTGGCTTTTCTGGCAATTCCAGCTTTTCTGGCTATTCTGGCTTTTCTGGCTATTCTGGCAGTTTCAAATTTTCTACCTTTTCTAGCTTTTCTGGCTTTTATGGCAGTTCCAGCTTTTCCAGCTTTTTCGGCAGTTCCAGCTTTTCTGACTCTTCTGGATTTTCCTTAGGATCTCTCCTCCTACTAAATCCCAAAGACAAGTAGAGAGAGGAAGAGATCCAAGTGTGTGTGTAGAAATGACTTGAGGTCCTCTTCTATTTATTAAAACGTAGAGGTTGAATAGACATGACTGTTGGGCTTCTAAGCCAACATAAGTTGTAGGCCAACTTAACAGTTTGTCCATAACATAAATAAATTCATAACTTCATAAATACTTATCGAAATTGGATGATATTTAGATCAATCGTACACTCTCAATGAGAGGGATCCACTAAAAATATCATCTACCATAAATAATATGACCCACATGGAGTTTGGCCCTAGTTTCCAATTTTAACACTCCCTCTCAACTAGGGAAAACTCCATCCGTTGATCCATATGTGCAACTGTACTATCTCTCCCATTAGTGCCCTGCACTACTCTGTTAGCTCTACTCTTCTCTGCTCAGATCTGCTGGCGCTGCTTTACTCTTCTTAGCTCTACTAGCTCTGCTCAGCTCTGTTGGATCTGCTTTACTCTGCTCAGCTCTGCTGGCTCTACTTTGCTCTGCTCAGCTCTGTTGGCTCTGCTCTGCTCAATTTAGCTCTGCTGAACCATGAAGAAGAATAATTGATCGAGAATGTGTCATACCATTCTCCACTAACCCAAAGTCAGTCTCAGAGTGTGTACC
Organism: Pinus taeda; assembly: GCA_000404065.3. Lineage (NCBI taxonomy): Eukaryota > Viridiplantae > Streptophyta > Pinopsida > Pinales > Pinaceae > Pinus > Pinus taeda. The sequence goes on from APFE030465632.1 coordinate 116,785, forward strand.
ACTAGTCCTAGACCAGTCATCAACCGACCCGAAGTCAGTGTCATAGTAGGTACAACTCCTACCATTGGTCCTAGACTAATGCTCTACTAACTCGAAGTCAGTCTCAAAGTATGTACCACTGGTCCTAGACTAGTCCTCAATCGACCCAAAGTTAGCGTCATAGTAGGTACAAATCCTTCCACTAGTCCCAGACCAGTACTCTACTGACTCGAAGTCAGTCTTATAGTATGTACCACTGGTCCCAGACTAGTCCTTAACTGACCCAAACTTAGTGTCATAGTGGTACAACTCCTACCACTAGTCCTAGGCTAGTATCATTGATCCCAAATCAATGAAGGTAATCCTAGCATAGGGAGTACAGTAGATATAATGATGCATCCATCAGTACTACTATTGTCCCTATCCTCATTTCCCTTCTCATTGATTAGATGAGAGGTACTTCCCATGAGTCCCAGACTGCATGGGTAGGATGCCTCGACAGGAGAACTTAATCAATCCTTTCCTCATAGGAGAACTAATCATCCTGCTACACAATCGCCATGGAGAACACATCATCCAGGCCTCATAGGAGAACTAATCATCCTGCTACACAATTGTCATGGAGAACACATCATCTAGACCTCACAGGATAATTAATCATCCTGCTACACAATCATCATGGAGAACACATCATCCAGACCTCACAGGAGAATTAATCATCATGCTACACAAGAGAGTGAATCATGATATCCCACAAGAGGGAAAATCATCTTGTCCCACAAGAGAGCAAATCATCTAGTTCATAGGAGAGCGAATCATCCTGTCCATAAGAGAGTGAATCATATTGTCCCACAAGAGAGTGAATCATATTGTCCCACATGGTTTTGGGGCACATGGTATTGTGCACCCATGGTATTTTGCTCGTGGTATTATATGTAATGCAGCCTATAAAAGGCTCGAAGGACTTCATTGTAATGCAAAGGCCTGGAGGTGAGCGGGGAAGGCTCACTTGGCCAGATTGGCCAGGGTTTTGGCCAAGGATAATGAAATTTCATTATGATCGGGTTTTTCCCCAGATTTGGGGTTTTCCCAAATAAACATGTGTGTTAATTTGTTTATGGTTACTGCTGGTTATTTTTATATTTGTTTCTCTCATTAATTCTCTGTAATTAATTTGTGTTCTTGGTAAATTTCTTAATAATTGGTATCAGAGCCATGGTTGAGGGTTTGGGCTTCGAATGTATGCCTTCAGTAAAGGATTTATTTTAGCCCAATGGATAAAAGGATCAGCACAGAAGTTTGTTGTTATGGTTCGTGAGATCACCGTTGAAAATGGTTAAAAAGATAATTGAATTTAGATTTGGTATGAGTATGGATCAATGATGTGGTCAAGGCCTGCGTTGAAGGACTGAGATGGGCCATCGGGCTTTAGATCTGATCAATTGGATTTCTGCATGCCTAATTGCTTAATCATATATGTATCATTTGTTGGATTGATTTCACATGAATAAGTTGAAGGACGAGAAGCGTCGGCAACAAAATCAAGGAAGGCAGCAAAGAAAAAAAACAAAGATGGCCATAATTGAGAGAAGATGGGTCAAAAGAGTAGCAGCAATAAACAAAAAAAAAATTAATGAAGTCAAAATTATTACATGTAAATGGGCATACTACTGTAAGACTTGGTAAGGCATGTGTACCCTTGGGTAATCACCGGTAAATTCTAGGTTAGACTTAGGTGATAGGGGCGATGTCGGGTTAACAATACCCAGGGTAAAACATTGAGGGGAATAAGAGCTAGAGTGAACGGGATTGTCTCACTTAGCAGGTTTGACTGGAGTTAGTCAAGGAACCCCAAGTCATGTTTAAGGGGGGAATTGTTAGGTAAACTTGACTCGGGATAGAGTCAAAGGAGGTTAAACAGTGATGGTTTTGGGGCACATGGTATTGTGCACCCATGGTATTCTACCAGTGGTATTATATGTAATGTAGCCTATAAAAGGCTCGAAGGACTTCATTGTAATGCAAAGGCCTGGAGGTGAGCGGTGAAGGCTCACTTGGCCTAATTGGCTAGGGTTTTGGCCAAGGATAATGAAATTTCATTATGATCGGGTTTTTCCCCAGATTTGGGGTTTTCCCAAATAAACATGTGTGTTTATGTGTTTATGGTTACTGCTGGTTATTTTTATATTTGTTTCTCTCAGTAATTCTCTGTAATTAATTTGTGTTCTTGGTAAATTTCTTAACAACATGGCCCCCAGTGGACTTGATACAACCCTAAACTCTAAAACATCTTTGAAAAATCTATTTTCAAACACGTACCTTTCCATTGATGAGTGCCACCCTGAAATCTTAAACCTCAATTTCCGAGATGGACACCAAGTTCTTCTTGTGATCAGGTACATAGAAGAGATTTTGGGGTTTCGTGCTTTCTTTGAATAGTTGACCATTTCCTTGATGACTTGCATTACTTGTCATTCCTCTGATCATTGAAGATGTCCCTAGAATGATTGTTATCTTCATCAAGAGATGTGTCTCTGCTCTACTCAACTCTGTTGGCTCTACTCTACTCTGCTCAGCTCTGCTGGCTCTGCTCTTTCACTCTTGCTTGGGCATTGTCTTCACCTCTCCTATGATACCATGTTAATTTTAGGTATGTCCTATGCTATAGAAATTTATTTCAATTCCTTTTCCACATTAGCAATCACATCAGCATAAATCAAACTGCATATAGAACATAAATATAAATCATAAAAGATAAGCCAAGCCAAGAGGACACAAGATGTGGCACTAGCTAGGGACAAACCCCACAATGTGGGGAAACCCTTGATCAATTCTTCCTTTTTGTTCTTCAAAGTTCAGAAGAGAAAGTGAGAGAGATAGTACATTTAAAATAAAATTCAATCACTTTGACTTTTGATATCGGCATGAGATCAGTTGAAGACATATTGCTTCAACTGATTTTCTAAGGTGACTTATTCACCTATCATAGTGCTGCATCTTGTCTATTTGTTGCACATTACCATGTGACACCTTGCTATAGTGTCACATGTGATGAACCTTGATGACTGAGCTACTCTCATATTCATGCTTCTCATCATGTTGCATATTCCATGGTCTTATTCATCATCAAGCTACCCATGTTCATGATCGCATTCATCATTATGCTGCCCATGCTCATATCATCATGCATCATTATGCTACCCATGCTCATATAATCATGTGGCTTATTATGCTGCCCATGATCTCATACATCATGCTGCACATACTCATATCATCATGTATCAATATGCTACCCATGCTCATATCATCATGTTGCTTATTATGATTCCCATGATCTCATACATCATGCTCTTTTCCGACAGTTATATCTTTTCCGGATTTTTCGGCTATTCCGGATTTTTTGGCTTTTCCAGCTATTCCGACTTTTCTGGATTTTCCTTAGGATCTCTCCTCCTACTAAAACCCAAAGACAAGCAGAGAGAGGAAGAGATCCAAGTATGTGTAGAAATGACTTGAAGTCCTCTTCTATTTATACTAAAACGTAGAGGTTGAATAGACATGACTGTTCAGCTTCTGAGCCTACATAAGTTGTTGGTTGACTTAACAATTTGTCCATAACATAAATAAATTCATAAATTCATAAATACTTATCGGAATCAGATGATATTTAGATCAATCCTACACCTCTCAATGAGAGGGATCCAATAAAAATATCAGCTACCATAAATAATATGACCCACATGGAGTTTGGCCCTAGTTGCCAATTTTAACACACCTCCTACACTTCCCTTTGTCATACCGTGGAGTGTCAAAACCTTGAAAAATATGCAGCATACCCATCCTGATATGCAGTCTAGATCCTCCTTAAAGAAATAATGAAAAGTTTCCTTGAGCCTTTCCTCAAAAAAATGAGCTCAAAACCCTAATTTCTAGGTCAACACGACCGTGACACTGCTGTCTCGTGTTGATGGCAGGTTGCACCATATGATGCTCATGCTGCCAACACATATTTTTCCTAGATACTCATGTTGAACACTAAAAGGTAAGTTTTCCCAAAGTGGAGGAGAAGCTTTGTGATCTAGAGGCTTCCAGAACGACAATCTGGATGATGTTCGTTGTGGATGTGGTTGCATTCTCCAAATATTACCCTTTGAACTTATCCCTATGAGGTTCCTCTTTGAGATGAGGACCTTCCCCTATCTGTGGTGAGATCATAAATCCCTCTCCCAGCTTATAAATCAATCCCCCTCCATTCCTAAACAGTTGGTTCCTGATTATTTGCACCCTTATGTTGAGATAGTGCCTACATTTATAAGAAATATTTCAGCGTAAATCACATGCAGAAAATATCTGTCGACGCGTTTCGAACCAACTAGTGTGGTTCATCGTTAGGACAAGTTATAAGAGATAGCGCCTACATGTTATGCACTTTGGCTTGGAGAAGGAGTGCTTGGAGAGATTGAGCTTGAACTTGGACATTCACTCAAGGAGGGCTACTAACATCAAGGCCTAGGTTGTATGCTTCCTCTTCTGTTTATTAGTATATACAACTTATAGTTCACTTTCCATAAATGTGTGTGTCAATGCTTCATTTATCTTAATGCTCACTAATATGTTAAGTGGATTACATTTGATTATGCTTGTTGCACATTTATTCTTTGTCGTGTCTTTGGCCTCTTATGCAGGTATTCAAATGCTATGAGCAGCAAGGACTAAGCTTGAGGAGAAAGTGATCAAGATATTCAACAAAGGAGTGCATTATAGCATCAGAGTGAGTTAGGTCTCCTTCCTCTTCTCTTATTTCGATTATAATCTAGGAAAGTGTCTTGTATATTTTCTTATTTGTTGCTATACCCACTACTTAGGCTAGAGGGATCATCTCTCTCCATAGAGAGGATTCACCTACTCAACACATGTGAACTGTAATCCACCATTTTTCTTGTCATCTTTAATCTTCTTCTTCCTATAAACATACCATGTTAGATAAACCAAATAGAAACGTGATAAAACAAAACTCAATGAAGTTCAGAGGAGGCTATTATGTCTATAAAAATCAGTCCATATTAGCACAATACATATATGTATATATATAATGACACCAACATATTAATCTATCAACATCATGCATGATAACACAAACTATAACACCTACTATATACATGACAACCATAGACACTACAATGAATGCATATGATTAACATGCATGAATAAAAATCACATCTAGCCCATCCAGTCAAAGTGTTTGAACCTGGATGCTTTAATACTAACTTGTAACCACTCCTCCCAACATTTACCCTAAAAATTTACCCACTTTTAAAATCTCTTAGGATAAATGTGAGGCTGAGTGCTACTATGACATGACCTAACCTCCAAGTTCTACTTATGGAAGTGGGGCCTACAATCAGAAAAATTATTGATACCCCTTAGGAGCACTAGATCACCCAGAAGTCAGTACACAACCTATAATGACCAGATCCTGAGCTAGAACCTATTTTTCATAATCCTAACCCCCAACTGCATGCACAACAATGAAAGAGTGTGGTTGTGATGCCCTAACTACAGACACAAGCCTGATTCCATGCAATTATAACCTAAATCCTCTAGTTCTATGTAAAGGTTCTGATATCTAAGCCACTTTTTTAGGCTCTCCCCCAGACTGCTACCCAAAAAATCCTGTACCTTTCTAGAATCATAATTAAAGTGATAACAATGGAAAACCTTCAAAATTGAAGTGAGAACTTGACCTAGACTTCCTAGAACATGATAGGAATTTCATCAGACATATGGTAGACATGTAAGTTATACGTCATGAATCCATATCTGATCATAAATATCTGAACTTCATATGAGAATCACTAATAAGGTCTAATTACCTCTCAGGTTCTTCTGGTTTCTTTAGATTCGAATGAACTGGAGGAAAATCCTCCCATTCCTGAGGTGCATGAGCACATTTCTCCTATTCCCATAGAGAAAGAGGGTAGCTTTCACGTTCCTATGACACTACCTCTGAGTTGTTTAGTCACTTATTTTGATTGGAGTCGAATTGAAGGATATCATCTTCTGTCTTATGTGCCTTTCTAGATTACATTACACTCTTAAAATATGGTCATACCTATCATAGTCATAGATGAGGGGCACATCTGTTAGCATTCTATTCTCAACTTCTTGGCGAGATTTAGGTTCTCCTCAACATGTCCCCATCACCCAAAATCTGTTAGCTTTTAATAGAGGAACCAGTCAATTGTCAAGGATCCTTCCTAAGTTTTATATTACTTTGGGAGGAAAGACTATTTATATAGACATGATGGTTGTCCAAGGCCAATTGGATTTTACTCTATTCCTTGGTTGTGACTATGTTTATGTCATGGGAGTTCTTGTATCCTCCCTCTTTTGAGGGATGTTTTTCCCGCATGAAGGAAGCATTGTGGTAATTGATCAAATTAAATTCATTTGTCTTGAATCAACTCCCAATCAACCATCATCCCTAAATGGTTTTTATATGAAAGTGGTATCACCCCTGCCATAGGTTAATTACGTGGCCACCTGTTCAATGACTACATCTACTGATGATCTAGTAGGTGATGTAGTACATCATGTACTGGGGGCATTTTAGTCCAATTTTTCATTTGGATCCCTCGACATGTATCCCTTTTAGAGTGTTATTCACCCATATAATGAGAAACTCTTGGAATCCATGGCCGCTTTTGGTCTATGATCAAGGTCTTGGAGTAGAGTTCCTTGTGTTCATTAAAAAATTAAACAAGGGCCATGAGGATAGTTCCCTTACTTGTGTCAAGTTTGGTAAGAAATGAAGCAATGTGTCATGAGCGTGGTTCTTTTGCTGTGTCAAGCTCGTTAAAAAATGAAACAAATCCCCTTCCAATTCGAGTCCTTGATTAGATCTCATAAAATCCCAGTTGAGCCTTTCACTTGATCTTGTAAGTGAACCTTCATTCCATCCATGTGTTAATAACCCGTAGTCTACCTAAGTGAATGAAATGAAAATTGGGGGACATGTACCTCAAATTGATTCATTATGTTGGGGACATGCAAAATTATCTCAAACATAGTTTATCTTTGTTTAAAGCTTGTGTAAAAATGGAACCAAACTCAAGCATAGTTTATCTTTGTTTCAAGCTTGTGTAAAAATGAAACCAAAATCAAGAATAGTTTTTTCTCATGTTTCAAGCTTGTGAAAAAATGAAGCCATCCTTAAGTATACTCAAGCATAGTTTCCCATGTTTCAAGCTTATGTAAAAATGAAATCATTCCCACTTTACCTCTCATGATTTCCATCTTTATCTACCTGTTTTTCCAGATGAGCCTTGGTTTTTTCATTTCATTGTCACCATCTCTTTGGCCAATCATATGCTTTCACTTGGTTGTTTTATCCTTTCTCAACAAACATCTATGATAAGTGGTCTTACAAGCTAGCCTCTTGACCTTTACATGTTTTGAGAATTTCCATCATGACCAAAACTAGTTCCTATCCTATTATACCACTCGTTCATCCAGACGAAGTCATCTTTAAGCTCTTTGCTGACTATCAAAAAATAAAATATTATTGAGTACTTGTCATTTCAAACTCTTAAAAGTAAATGAAATGATGTCTACTCAGTATAAGTTTCACCCTTTTTCAGACTGAGATAAACTATTTACGAAAAAGGAACACCTTGGTCGACATGGTCAATAGGTTCTCTTGAATATTGTTTTCTACCTTTTCAGGTTCGAGAGACAAATTACAAAAAGGGACATGATGGATTTTTCTTTTTTGTCTCTTTTTCAAACTCTTTAAATTTGAAAAAGACACCGATTTACTCTTCCCTCAGACTCATAAAAATTAAACGATGAAAGACTTTTCACCATGACGAGACAAAGTTTCTCCTTCCTAAGACTCTTAAAAATTATTAGGATGGATTCACTCAACGAATGAACTTATACGGCAAGCACATGCTATCCCCTTCAAGCTTTTGATTAAAAATAATTGGGGTACTCACTAGAAATAATGGGAAAAAAGTGAAAGTGAAACATATCTTGTATAGGCAGCATGTCGCTCTTGAACATGACACTCATTTGTTTCTTGTGTAGGGTTTGGGATATCCTCAGTTAGTAACTTGTCCTTCTAGGTTTGGGTGATCCATTTTTCCTCTCATCTGACTATTCCACTTCGTTGTCATGACCCTTTGTCCTATGTTGAGTCAAATGTTGCCACACTCTGGGGTCATGTCGATGATATGTTCAAGATAATTGCTATCTATAGTTTACTACCTATACATTCTCTGACCTTTTTCCACTATCCTCTATCATACTCATTTATTCCACTTTATTCATTTTTTTGTGTTGATGATGAGGGAATCATTATGGAATTCCTTCGACAGGTCATTTCTTGTCAACTTCAACTCATTATCCAGGAAGATGACTTAGAAAATCCCTTTCAGTACCTTATAGCTTGCATACATTAATGGAAATTTCTTTGAATTCGATGATAGGTTTTCATCATTGGCCTTCGATCGAATGATTCCATGAGTGTTTGACTTCAAATTCATTTTCACATTCATGGATTGTACTATCATACCTTGAGAACCATTATCATTATTGGTGGCTTCTGTCGTTCTTATTAATGATTCAAATAATTGTCCGATAATGAGGTGGTTTTCTAACATGTTCGACTTCAACACATTCATTCGCATGTTATAATTCATACTTTGACCGAGCTGGGATGGAGCGCAAGAACCTGAGTTTTGTCTGATATAACTTAGGGTGCATAGAGTTATGCATTATTCATGATTGTATACATGTTTCCTCTATACGAATGGCTATGACCATACCATTGGATCTTATGTCTATGATGATGATGATCCTTCTATATCGTGTGGCTACGTCCATACTGTGGATCTTAGACGTATAGACGGTCCTTTTCATTTGGATGGTTGCACCCATACTATGGAGATTTTAACATGGCCCCTTCTATCTGGATGGATGCATCCATTGTTGGGCATGGGGTCCCCCCAAGGCAAGTTTCGGGGCTTAAAGCCCAAGTTTTGACTAAGTCTATTATAAAGACTCTGCTATTTGTCGGCGTGGAGTGCGAAGTTGTAATAATGTCATAGTGTTGTCTGCCCTCATATTTCTAATGTAATGTCGGTTTGAGAGATCTACCCATGGTGTACGGACCATGGGATTGTATAAATAGAGCGAGGCTCTAAGTTGTAAAGGACCGAATCAACGAAGAAAATAAATTCTTACTCCCTTGAACAACAGAAACTTTATCGTGCTTGCCATATTTCTTTGTGGTGGTGGCAGAGGTGGTACGGAAAAAGATGACAGTGAAGGCAATGAACCTGGTGGTGGTGTGGGTGGGGGTGGTAAGTGCGGAATCCTCTACCTTATCAAATTGATCGCACTTCTAGGACCTTGATTTTCTTATCGTGTGAGCCTCTGACTAAGGGCCACCATTTTCACATTCCCTTTGACATTGTCATACTGCTACTGTAGCTCATGCGCCTCTATTTCTAAGCATTGTATGTTCGGGTCCTTCTATATATTGGTGAGGACCTCGAATGACTCTTCCAACATTCTGGTGTAGTCCCTTATTACATTGTTGATCTCCTCCATCCCCAATGTAAATCACTAGCACATTTTTCCCTTACTTCTGGAGGAGTTTAAGGCTACGCCTTCAACCGCAGCTCTGCTATTTGAAATTTTAGCTCCAGCTGAACCTTGGCCATTTCTTCTCATGCCTCATGCACTCCTGCTCCTAATCTCGGGATGCACACCTCTACTCATGCTTCTACTGGGATGGCCAGCTCAAGGACCATCTGGAAGGCTTCTTCAGACGCTGCCATCTTGTTCATCTAACAATCTCTCAACCGTTCAATCAGGGGCTCAATGAATGCTCTCGATATGAAAAACAGGTCTCGGTTTGGAATAATCAGAGTGCATGACAACTCATTCGAAAATGACCAAGTTTTGTTTGTTGGGTAACCCTTTGTAATTTATAGCACCTTTTGAATTTGAATTTGACCATTCCCCCAAAATCTGGTCCATTAGTGCTCCCTTGGCGGCAGATTTTTCCAAATCTTTCCCATAAAGCTCATCTTAAATGCCTACCACCCGATCCATTTGGTCTTAATTCAAGCATCACATCGTGAATAGTGACTACCACAGTCACTTTCCTCATCCCCTCGTGGAGGTGAAATCAAGGGGCTAGTTTCTAGTTCTGTACTACCTTCGTTTCTATATATTCTCCCACTTCGTGTAGCCCCGAACATCAATATATTCACATAATCCACTTTTCACATAGTAGCATTTTAATCCAAGTGTTCAGAGACTTAATGTACTTACCTCATGACCCTTTGAGGAAGTGTCGCTCCGCCTTGCTATAGCTAACTGAAGTATCTACCACGAACTCAGTAATGAATCCTTCTATAATTTGATCGAGCCAGTGATCAATAGCGCACGTGATCTTATCCTCTGATGCTTCCAATATACACACCAACTCTAGGGTCCACACAATAGGACTTTTGAGCTTGCACCTTCCTTGGAAATCTTCTAACTTCACGATCCACTCATACAAATTAGTAGGGAAAGATGCAAAGAAAATTTTGTGGATCTCTGTGTACAGGTAGTAGTCTAACCACTCTTCTTTTGATAGTCATGGATTCCTGTTCTCTTGCGTCGCGAACTCGTGAATTCTCCTGTCCAACGACCCTTCAATTTATGTCTTAGTTGGATTCCAATGATACGGCATCAGACATCTCTATGCAGATTCTGGTCTCGGCAATGGAACCATTTGTTGGCTTGTTGGGGCTTAACCTAGTTTTAGAGTTAATTAGCCAAACAAATCCCTGTACTACTGGCCCTTTCAGCAACATTTTGTAGAGCGCAGACTGAGGTCTCACCCGAAGCAGTATGGGGGGATGCTGGGACCAAATTTCTACACCCTTGAGACGTCTGAGGGGTTGATTTAGTCCAATTGTGAATACCCTCGTCCAAGTTACTTTGCGCACTTCCCTGACCTGCGCGACCTTCACACCCTGTTATATTCACCTTCACGTAGCCCTAACTAGGGGATGTGGGGTTTTTGTGCTGCTAGAGCAGCAATCTACACTCTTTCCCCAAGTCGCACCAGGGATCTTACTTATCTTCTTATAATAATTAGTTATCTTCACGTAGACAGATACCTTCTATTAGATTTACTTATTCAACACATTCATATAAGTTCACGCAGTAAATAAATATTAAACTTGCAATTCATACCCAATCAGGAAAAGATACACAAAAATATGGTAAAATTTCTCTTTATTAATGCTTCCCATGGTTACAGACTCAACCTACCCTACGCACTCAGCTGCAGGGGTCCGCACACTTAGTTACAGACTACTAGGCCTCTGCACACTCAGCTACAGAGCTTCTCCTACTCTACGACCCAAAACTAGACTTTACACTTTAGATACTATGCTATGCTTCTATTCCATGATTATCATTCCATGTCTCTATTTTATATCTTGACACTTAGAGCCTTGCTCTATTTATACAATCCCATGGTCCATGGACCATGGGTATATCTCTCAAACTGACATTACATTACAAATATGAGGCCGGACAACCTTATGACTTTATTACAACCTCGCGCTCCGCGCCCACAAATCACAGAGCATTTATAATGGACTTAGTCAAAACTTGGGCTTTAAGCCCCAAAACTTGCCTTGGGGGGATCCCAGCCCAACATCCATACCATGGATTTATGTTTTGATATATATGACAAAGGTATCAGATATGTATATGTATATGCATCCTTGATTTGTAGGTCTCTTGATGGTGTTTGCTCTATTCCTTGCACTAGCTCATAAAGAATCTCAACAATCACTCCCTATTCTGCCTTCATGCTTTATGGGGCGTCTATTACACAGTATTTTGTCACACCTCCTACACTTCCCTATGTCATATACCAGAGTGCCAAAACCTTGACAACTATGCAATGTACCCATCCTAATATGCAATCTAGATCCTCCCTGGAGAACTAATGAAAAGTTTCCTTAAGCCTTGAGAAAAATGAGTTCAAAACCCTAATTTTTGGGTCAACATGACTGATGGCAAGTTTCACCATATGAGCCTCCCACTGCCAACACGAATTTTTTCTGGATACTCGCATCAAACCCTAAAAGATAAGTTTTCCAAGAGTGGAGGAGAAGCTTCATGATCTAGAGGCTTCCAAAATGGGGAGATGGATGATGTTCGTTGTGGATGTGGCCTAATTCTCCCAATATTACCCTTTGATCTTATCCCTATGAGATTCCTTCTTGAGATGAGGACCCTCCCCTATATTTGGTGAGATCCTAACTCCCTCTCCCTACCTATAAATTCACCCCCCTCCATTCCCAAATGACTGGTGCCTAATTATTTGCACCCTTATGCTAAGATAGTGCCTACATGTTATTCACTTTGGCTTGGAGAAGGAGTGCTTGGCAAGCTTGAGCTTGGACTTGGACATTCATTCAAGGAGGTATACTAACATTGAGGCCTAGGTTGCATGCTTCCTCTTTTGTTTATTAATATATACACTTACGGTTCACTTTTCATAAATTCTTGTGTCAATTCTTCATTTATCTTAATGCTCCTTGATCTGTTAAGTGGATTATATTTTATTATGTTTGTTGCACTTTATTCTTTTTCATTTCTTTGGCCTCTTGTGTAGGTATTCAAATGCTATGAGCAGGAAGGACTAAGCTTGAGGAGCAAGTGATCAAGATATTCAACAGAGTGCATTATAGCATCAGAGTGAGGTAGGTCTCCTTCCTCATTTCTTATTTTGATTGTAATCTAGGAAAGTGTATTGTAGATTGTCTCGTTTGTTGCTAGACCCACTCATTGGGATAGAGGGATCATCTCCATCTGTAGAAAGGATTTATATACTCAACACATGTGAACTATAATCCATTATTTTTCTTGTCATCTTTGATCTTCTTCTTCCTGTAAACATACGATGCTAGATAAACCAAATAGAAATGTGATAAAACAAAACTTAATGAAGTTCATGGGATGCTATCACATCTGCACAAATTAGTCTAGATTAGCACAATAGATATATGTATATATACAATTACACCAACATATTAACCTATTGAAATCAGGCATGATAACTCAAACTATAACACCTACTATATACATGACAACCATAGACACTACAATGAATGCATATGAATGACATACATGAACAAAAATCACATCTAGCCCAGCCAGTCAAAGTGTTTGAACTTGGATGCTCTGATACTAACCTGTAACTGCTCCTCCCAACATTGACCCTGAACATTCACCCATTTTGACAATCTCTTAGGATAAATGTGAGGTTGAGTGCTACTATGACATGACCTGACCTCCAATTTCCTATAATGGAAGTGGGGCCTACAATCCGGAAAATTATTGATACCCCTTAGGAGCACTAGATCACCCAAAAGTCAGTACACAACCTCTAATGGCCAAATATTGAGCTAGAACTACCTTTTCATAATCCTTACCCCCAAATGCATGCAAAAAAAGGAAAGAGTGTGGTTATGATGCCCCAACTACAAGCATAAGCCTGATTCCATGTGGTTATGACCTAAATCCTCCAGTTCTATGCAAGGGTTATGAGAGCTAAGCCACTTTTTCTGGCTAGCCTCTAGACCACTACCCAAAAATACCTGTAACTTTCTAGAATCATAATTAAAGTGATAATAATTCCAAACCTTCAAAATTGAAGCAAGAACTTGACCTAGACTACCTAGAACATGATAGGAATTTCATCAGACATATGGTAGACATGTAAGTTATAGGTCATGAATGAATATCTGATCATAAATATCTAAACTTCATATGAGAATCACCAAGAAGGTCTAATTCTCTCTCAAGTAGTTGCAACAACACTTGTTAGCCCATGCATTCATCAACCATTCAAATACTTAATAAATCGTGAACAAAATACATAGCTAGAGAACTTCATAGAACCATACTTATAACCAACATATAACTAGAATATTAACCATGACAAATAAACCATCAAATAAATATTATAAAAAGTACAAGTGTTCATAGATCACGATGGGAAATAACTCTAATTAACTTATGTAAAATCCAACAAATTCAAGGAATTCCATGTACCACCCAACCATAGATTGTGTTGAACAAGATATTTCTTTCATCCAATCACCTGGGTGCCATATTCCAAGCATGAATGGGGGATCTCAAAGCATAAACCAAGAAATAATCAACAAGTGATTTGTTGTCTAGGGAATCCTCTCTATGGACATAGATGATCACTATAGCCCAATGATTGGCACTAGTAACCTATGTGACAATCTACTGGACACTTTCCTAAGTTACAATTGAAATAGGAGAAGAAGAAGATGGCCTACATCGTTCTATTGCTATAACGTCCTCCTTTGTTGAATGCCTCAAATTGCTTGTGCCACAAGCTCAATCCTACTGCTCAAAACTTTTGAATGCCTGCACAAGAGATCAAGACACAACAAAGAATACAAGTACAAATAGCACAATCGAAAGTAACCTACTTAACACATCAAGAAGAATTAAGATAAATGATTCATTAACACACACATTTATGGAAAATGAACTAACATTTGTATATATTAATAGAATAAAGGAGGAAGCATATAACTAAGCCTTGATGTGAATAATCTCTCCTTGAGTGAATGTCCAAGTCCAAGCTCAACCTCTCGAAGCACTCCTCCAAGCCAAATGAGTAGCATGTAGGCACAATCTCAACATAAGGTTGCAAATAGCCAAAGACCAACCATTTGGGAATGGGAGAGGATGAATATATAGGTGGGAAAAGGGAGTTAGGAACTCTCCAAATATAGGAGAAAGCCCTTATCTTAAGGAGGTAGGTCATAGGGATAAGACCAAAGGGACAAGTTGAGAGAAATCGACCTCATCCACACTAAACAACCTCTAGCTTGTCATTCTGGAATCCTCTAGATCACGAAGCTTCTTGTCCTCTTTGGGAAAATTTCCTTTTAGGGATCATTGTAGGTATCAAATCAAAAAGTGCGCTGGCATCACAAGGCTAGTATAGTTAAACTAGTGACCAACAAGGGTTCCTAGTGTCAGGGGAGCGATGATGCTAAAATTAGGGTTTTAGAGCCCTTTCTTCAGGGGAAGGTTTAAGGCATTTTTCAATCAGTGTTTTAGTGAGGATCTAAGCTGCATATTTGGATGAGTACAGTACATGTTGGTCATGTTTCGGGCACTTTGGGGTATGTCACAGGGAAGTGTGGGAGGTGTTACAAAATACTGTGTAACAGATGTCCCCTAAAGCATGAAGGCATAACAGGGAGTGATGGCTCAGATTCTTTACGATCTTTTGCAAGGACGAGAACAAACACTGTCACGAGACCTACAAATCAAGGATGCATATACATATACATATCTAATATCAAAACATGAATCCATGGTATCGACACAGACATCCAGATAGTAAGGACTATGAAAGAGATCCATGGCATGGGTGCAACCATCCGAATGAGGATCATCTGTAAATCTAAGATCCAAGGTATGGACACAACCACCCCATATGGAAGGATCATTGTAAATGTAAAGTCCCATGTTATGGTCACAACCATCTGTATAAAAGACACAAGTGTGCAATCATGAACAATATATAACTCCACGCAGCTTGAGTCATATCAGACAAAAATCAGGGTCTTGTGCTCCATCCCAACTCATTCAAAGTACAAATTCTAAGATGAAAATGAATGTGTCGAAGTTGAACATGCTTGAAAACCACTTTGTTACTGGCCAATGATGCTGACCGTTAACGAGCACGAGAGAACCACCAATAATGACAATGGCCCTCAAGGTACAACATTACAATCCGTGAATGTGAAAAATGAAGCTGAATTCAAACACTCATGGAATCATTCGATCAAAGGCCAATGATGAAAACTTGTTGTCAGATACGAAGAACTTGCCATCAAGGCATGAAATCTATAAGGTACTGAAAGAGAGTCTCTAAGTAATCTTCTTGATAATGAGCTGAAGTTGAAAAGAAGTGACCCATCGAAGGAGGGTCGTGATGACTCCCCCATCATTCACACGAAATGAGGAATAAAGTGGAATGAAATGAATAGGATCTAAGACTGTAGTAAAGGGTCAGGAAATGTATAGGTAATAGACTATAGATAGGACTTCTCTTGAACATCAGCAACACGACTCTAGAGTGTGACAACATTTGACTCAACATAAGAATAAGGGTCATGATGAGGAAAGAAAATAGTCAGATGAGAGGAAAAATGGATCACCCAAACCCAGAAGGACAAGTGACTAAGTAAGGATATCCCAAACTTGACACAAGAAGCAAATGAGTGTCATGTTCAAGAGTGACATGCTTCCCATATAAAGGATGTTTCACTTTCATTTTCCCCACTATTTCTAGCGAGTACCCCAATTATTTTTTATCACAATCTTGAAGGGGATAGCATATGCTTGTCATATAAGTTCATTCTTTGAATAAATCCATCCTAGTAAGTTTTATGAGCCTTAGGAAGGAGAAACTTGGTCTAATCATGGTAACGAGTCTTTTTTCATAAAAAATTTAACAATCCCAATGGAAGAATAACTCAGTATTTTGTTCATATCTAGAAAGTTTGAAAAACAGATGAAAAAGAAAACTCCATCATGTCCCTTTTCGTAATTTGTCCCTCGAACCCAAAAAGGTAGAAAAGAATATTCGATAGAACCTCTTGACCATGTTGACCAAGGTGTACCTTTGTTGGAAATATTCAATCTCAGCCCGAAAAAGGGGTAAACATATACCAAGACAATGCCAATTCCTTTAATTTAACGAGATCAAAAAGAGAAGTACTCAATGATATTTTCATGTTTCGAGAGTCAGAAAAGAGCTTTAATATGACTCCAGGGGGGTTGTTTTTTCATTTATTTTTAATGAGTCCGAAAAAGAGATAAAATAAAACTCATTGAATCAGTCAAGAATTATCACTGTATCCACCAAAAAGTACCTGTAAATGCACAAAGATAACCACACATAACTGATATTGAGAAAAATAATAAAATATTGGAAAAAATGAGTTTAAAACTTATAACTAGACTAAAAGTAAAAACATTTTTACCATTTCACTTGGAGTAAATTTGAGAGCGAATTTTTACCCCATTTTCTTTGATTTTTCAAGTGATCAGTGTGGGAGATCCAGGGCATCATTTCGTGAACCATCAGATCAAGGTAAGAGCTATGCCTTCTCTCTTGCATTTCATTGTGTTTTTATGATTTTTCATTGAGTTTTTGCTTTCCAAAAGGAAGGATTTCATTTTTTTTTAGCAGGGACGACCATCATGGATTTTCTCATTAGACTCGCAATGATTGCCCTTAAGACGAAAGGCTCTTGTGATGAAATCACGAGTTTAATAAAAAATGATGCAATGACCACAAGGAAAAAAATTTGAAGAAAAAGCTTCCTCTTAGGGTGAAATTTTTGAGTTTTTATATATGGAAAAACATTAATTGATGTTTACTGGTTGTTTTGTAGGAAATTTTGACAACATGGTCACTGAATGGAAGGAGAGAGGCCATGAGGCAGAAGATCATCAGGCTGCCCAAGATCCAGAATGATTGAATTCTTTGAGGAACTATGGGATACTAAAATTATTCTGAACCACAGGGCTCAGAGCCCAAAATGAGCTGCTACACTACCTAATCATTTTATGGGATATTGATCAGGAAATATTCATTATTGGAGACCAAGAACTGGCGCTGGAAGTAGAATACATCTACTTCATTTATGGATTGTCTAGAAGAGGGGAAGGTTTTAACTCTTCAGATCTCATCCTAGAGGTGAGAGCACCAGTGCCCTAATCAAGAGACATTGCTTGGGTGCAGAAACAACAATGAGCAGGAAGGTGAAGATAATGACTATCAACAATCTTCCCTTGAGGACGATTCTACACACCATGGATCATATAGTTGGGTCACAAGCTTTACACGAGATTTTGAAAATCTCGGTTCTAATATGCAGTAGAATGCCTTACTCCAACTATATTAATATGGTGTGTTGGGTTGTTGTCCAATATGAAGAGGCATCTCACTAAAGGAAAGCGGGGAAACCTGAAGCAGTTTGGCTTTGATTCGATCTTGGTCACTTTATTTCTAGAGTTTGTGCCCCTATTTTGATGTCAGTGGACAGAGGTGCTAGATCCTACTCCACAAGATCCGAGGCTGGTCAGATGGAGTGAAATCATGCCTCATGGAGGATGAGTCCAACAGATACATTTGCCTCCGCTTTTTTTTAGTTGGTTGCATCTCCAACTGATCGTTGTGGATTACTACACCTATACAGGCATAAATTTTATATGGGATCCGGATCTACCTCTTCCACCAGGGGAACATTGGAGTGATGCAGGAAAAACTTGTTTTTGGATTTTTCAAGTTTTATAAAAAAAATTATTTAAGTGTATCTGAGATCTAACTTGTGATAAATATGCAGATGTTGGACTAGAAAGGCCTCCTAGCATGTCATCAATAGCACGATGAGTAGCACACCAGATAGAAGATGCTCCATATGATGAAGGAGAAAATCCCATGTTGGAGATGGAACATAATCTGGAAGTGATCACTCATGAGATTCTAGAATATGCGACTATAGACAACGTGCCATTGCAATACCAAAGGCATACAGTCAGAGGTCTACGAGACTGCATCAGTTGTTAGGCTGAGTGATTAGAGTGGCCTCGTGTTATCACGAGCATCATGCAGGTGAATAGCCTTTCTAGTTATTTTTTTCACCATTGTAGGCTTTGAAAGTTATGTGTCTTGGAATACTTTATTTTTTGAGACTTTGGTGAAAAAATGCTGATAGACGCGATACATATGTCTGTGTGTGTGTGTGTTTTATATCATACTTATATGTTCATGTATCATGATGATATGATTAGTTTTACAAATTTCGCAAATGTCTATCAAGAACATAATTTTCTAATGCATCCATTAATTATTCAAGTTACGTGGAATGGTATCATCATGAAGAAAATAACCTTGAGACTTAATTTATAAATTTTTCCTTTAATTTTTTATTCTAATGCTAATTTTTAATTGAAATGTTTATTGCCTTTTGACAAAACTAGTGTTTCCCAGTTTTGAACTGGTGAGCTTTAATGTGTCTTCCTTAAAGCAACAAACTTATGCATTACAGATTGGGCATTATCGTCTAATGGTAACTTTGGACATAATACTCTATATTATGGATCTTGGAGAAGCCAATATAATGCATGAAATGTTAATACATTGAACATTAGTAAATAAAGATTTTTAAGAAACCAATTTTGGCCAACATAGAGGTGAAAGATATATACTCAATGATAAAACCCTATATCAAAAAGAAAAACATTAAAAGAAAACACAATTTTCTCACAATTTGAATGCCATTAACTAACGGCAGATCCTGAGAACAAGGAAATATCTTGTACCCACATTTTATAACCAGAGTTCCCTGCCCTTAAATGAAATAACTCAATTGTAAGCTAAAGTATTCATATGAAGCTACTAAAATTAGACCCAACATCTTGTACAGGAAGACTCACAACCTATTACTGCTTCTCAAAATATGCCACCCCTACAATGCTTCAAATGTATAGTGGAAGGAGGATTTCCAATGCCAAACTAGGAAAGCACAAAATTTCATCACCCCTTCTTCCTATCTCTACAACCCCACCAACCATTTCAATTGGAATCAACTATTAATTAGTGTAGAGACCTTCACAAAATTTCCTAAAATGTTGCTTCATAATAACAAGAAGGTATCAACAAAATAATATTTGTAGAATGGTACAGTTTTAGTTATTTCCCTCAACCCAAACAAAGAACATCATGTCCCATATTTTTTATATTTTTAAGTTATACTATTGACTGACCTCAAAAGAAGTATTATCTCTTGGAAGCATAAGAAGAAATTTTAAATGTACCTCATCTAGATAACCTTCCATCTTTCAATGCAGAGGTTCACAGGTTCAGATATTGAGATATAGTAGAATACCTATTTAATCTACAAGAAATGGGTGGGATGGCATGTTCTATTTCTTGTACTGCATTATGGCACCAACGATGGTTCCACCTACTCTGACTACTTTTCCTTTTATATCCAACCACATGAATACCATCCATAATATAGATGGATCACTTTCAACACATGGTAGAGACGCCCTATGCATATCTCTGTTGATTTCCAATATGCATATGCATAGAAATCATTCTTTGAAATCCATAAGACCTTTACTTTTTGGAATATTTATAAGCATCCCCTGCTTCACCCTAAGAAAAGGTTTGAACAATATTTGATTCATGTAACCAAATTCTTTGCATTCTTTCCATCTTCTCTCCATAATTATGTTTCATCTTATTGCTCACATTTTCCTCAACAAGCGTCGTTTGTGGATAGATAGAGAGGCATATAGCCAATAAAGCATACATTTGTTTCTTCGGAATTTGGTCAAATTATGGAGAATTTTGATGGAATTATTTGGTATTTATTATATACAATAGAAATTTATTGAATGCATGTATTTCCTCAATGTACCTTTTTCCAAATGCACTAATTAATATGGTCCCTATCTTTCAAGCATTGACTATAGCTATCTTGCAGAGAGCTACACCCCAATCTTAGTATATATTTCTGAATGGGAGAACTTATAAATGATTTGATACAATGCAATTTAGGATCTATTGACTAAGACTTGAGTTCTTAAATGGAAGACTAAATCACCAAGCAAGATAGAATTCCATGAGAACAACAATGACTGGGGTTTTAGTGAATACATATGTTGAGTTTTGTTAGCTGACAAATCCTAAAGAATAAAATGGTAACAAAAGAGAATGAATGAAATAAAGAACCTATAAGCTATGCATAGCCCAAGATCTCTTCATCATGTATTGTAAATTTTCAAGATACAAAATGGGAAAGTATACATACCTTTCTCAAATTTTACCTTATCCAGAGTTTCTTCAATTTGTGAGGTACCAAGGATGCTTCAATTCTTACAGATCTTTATTTTAGGTAATAGGTTGATTTTACTAATGTAGTGGATATTCCTTTTACATATATATGATTTATTCATCATGCTTCTATGCATTTGTATGTCCCTCAATTAAATGTTTATGTTGATACCTATTCTTTAACCTTTTTTTAATATTTCACTGCCCTAATTATATTATTATGTGGTGGGTTGATTCGCGTGGAAAAGCACCCGCACTATCAAAAGTAAACAAATTACAAGTTCGCTTTACATTTCATGTGAAATTTTTATTATTTATTTATATAATCAAAATAATAACTTTTCTTTTGTTGATATATTTAGTCTAATCATCATGATGATGATGTTCTTAATGAGAAATACTTGTGGTCATCCCCAAACCTTGTTGTGATAATAAGAGAGTATGTGGAAGAAACAAACAAATGGGTTATTTACAATAGGGATGGAAATCTTGTGACTAAGGTTAGGACCAATAAATTGAAAAAAATATTCAATCATACGAAGTAATAACCATATTTTAAGGTGAGTTTTTTTTCTTTTTTATGTCATAAGTTTAATTCTGAAAGTTTTTTTTTTAGCTTTTACATTATTTAATCGAAAAAATATTTTCTTTCTTATGTAGAGTTATTTGGAGGATATTATATTTGCCTTGAACAGAGTATACAACTCAAGCACAGTGGAAGTCATGAAAATTATAATTCCCTTTCTAAAGTATATTGACAGGTCTTATTTTGAGGTCCAAACCTTTTCATCAATTTCATAGTGTTAGGAAACTGGATATCAATTGTTTTAGAAGAGACGTGGTAATCCATTTGTAATAGTCTAGTCCAATGTATCATTAATATATCAATAGGTGAATTGGGTATTTTAGAAGAGAGGAGTGAAACTATTGACAATTGTATAACAAATGAAATCAATGTCCACCATTCAATATGCTTCCATAATTTGTACTCTTGCCAAAGCTAACAGGTTGTTATTTTTGGAGAGATCTTTCAGTAATGAATATTTAGAACATATACAATTTCAAATGGAAATTATGAAATCTAACTTTGATCTCAATAGGTTTGGGGTCAAAATAATAAAAATGCCTAAAATTGAATAATGGCAACATAGCTCTCCACAAATTAGTAAACATGTCGAACAATACTTTATAATACTTCTCTATTTAGAGAATAAACTTCACTATGGGTATTCCTTCTTCTATACAATTCCATGTAATTCATAATATTGAAACCAAGAAATATATACCATCAATATACCAGAGACAATAATTTATTGGAATCAAAATCCCTAGCAATCATCTGATAGAATGATGTGTAAAATTCCTCTAATGTGTTAATTTTCCATTTCTTTATGTTATATCAGTTACTTTATCCCAATTCATTTCTTCAATTAGCAATATTTTCAACAATGATTAATTCTTCAATTATCAACAATAAGTGAATATATAACAATAAATGCAATGACAATAGGAGACAATCAAGAACATCAACAAGAGGTTTGGTCAAAGACCAAGAAAAAACCCCACAAGGGGTAAAACCCTTTCAAAAATATTCTTCTATTTTCATTGTCATAAGATGTTAAAAAAAGAGCAAAAAGAGCCCAAATCCATAAAAAGGAGTCAAAGTCAAAGCTTGACTTGTCCAACAACACAACCAACCAAAATCCAAAACATGAGCCAATAGTCAAATCTGGTCAAATTCAATGGAAGCAGTGACAAGTAGTCAACAGTCAATGGTCAACTGTCCTCTAAATGAACTAAGTTAGTAATCAAAAAATGTGGCATGCTTATTTGGTCAAAGTGCCACAAAAACGGTTCCAAAAATATCCTTCAATATTGGTCAAAGTCAAAATCAAAGGCAACCAAAACCCTAATTGTAGATGTAAATTCACCCACAGTCAAAGTGCCTAGAAATTCTCAATTTTTGTGCTAATAAATTCAGACCTCCAAAACAATCCAAAATCCGAACTCAAAATAAGTCAAATCATGCCCAATCTCCAAAACAGTCCAAAATCCCAACTCAA
This sequence comes from Pinus taeda, assembly GCA_000404065.3. Lineage (NCBI taxonomy): Eukaryota > Viridiplantae > Streptophyta > Pinopsida > Pinales > Pinaceae > Pinus > Pinus taeda. The sequence goes on from APFE030465632.1 coordinate 139,822, forward strand.
AATAAGTTAAATCATGCCCAATCTCCAAAACTCAAACTTAGTCAATGTACTGGTGAAAATTGATTTTCAGCCTCTTGCAATTTTTTCCTTCCTCTTACTTGCACATGTGGGAGATGAACTACAATTTTCAGATGTATCGAACCCAAGAATAGAATATATGTGTGTGATGATTGATGTCCAAATGAGCTTTAGGTGTCATGAATTTATAGGGATTGGAGGAGGGCTTAATTAGCCTCTAGAACAACTTATCAAATGTATCATTGTGGGCTTGAATTAAAAAATACACTTTCCCTTATCCAAATGTAGTGCTTCAAAAGTCAAATTTTCTCCTCTCGGAAAGAGGATTCTAGTCCAATGATTGGAATTTGTTACTAAGCTTCCAAATGAATGTAACGTTTCATAGAAACTAAAAGAGTTATGACTGAATGTTGAAACCAAGCAATATTCCCATCTATCTACCACTAAATCACAAACAATAATTTATTGGAATAAAAATCCCTTGCGATCACTTGATTTGGATTTTTTGTATTCAATTTTGCAGTCCCTGTGGGTTGTTCTCCCCTTTGTCTCTCTCTTGGAGTACCTGGGATGCGGGTTTAACTGAACGATATAGTCTTGATTTGGAATGAGATTAACTCGTTGTTTTGGCATTTAGACCATAAACATTATTATGCAATGCAATTTACCACAATACTATGAAGTATGCTTGTGTACTTCATAATTCCAGTGAAAAGGAATAAGCATGTAAGAACCAACCTGATACCATAAATTTCAAGGATATCCAATGATTCTCCATAAAATCAAAGAGGATATATCATGAGCAACACAAATCCTGTTATGATCCAAGCACCTGGAAAATGATAGAAAGTATTTTAATATAATATCATGCCCTAGAACTTCCATGTACACATACTGTTAGACCAGTGATTTTTTTTTTTCAAATTGACAACTTTGTCAGTATTGCAACCCCAATATAGTTGTTTCAATTTCCACACCTCAACATCTCAAAGTCTATGCCTAAAAGTCATAGTTTATATGCCTGAACGTCCTAATTTTCATGCCTAAACATCACAATTTAAACATTGACTTGTCAAAATTTACACACATACATGTCGCAAGTTCCATGCCTCAACATCATAATTTGCATGCCTAAACATCACAATTTATATGCTTGGATGCCTCAATTTCCATTCCTAAACACCACAATTTCCACGCCTTAACGTCATAATTTCAATGACACAAATAATTTTTCTTCAAATGAGATGCAATGATGATTTCCTTCAAAATTCCAATGCCATGAATTGCGATGACAATTTATGTCAAACTTCCAACGATCAGAGACGTCGAAAATACAACTATAAAATGTTTGATGTTTCATGAAATCTTGTTTTTGTTTATATCTATGAATGATCATTACAAGAGAGATAAAGAGCCATTGAAAAATTGCTCAGTATGTAGTAGTGCCTAGGGCATCTAAGCCATCAAAATCACTCGATGATCACACACAACCTTGGCCACACCAACACGTAACATGGTAATATTTTTTTGGTGTCTACTCCCAACTGCAATGATTTTGAACCTTCGCTTGCTTAAACATTGAAGCCGTCAAAATTAAATCGCGCTAATGGGATTTGAACCTTAATTTAAGGATATTAATACCCATGTAAATGACAATTTTCACACATTTTCACCCAAAATTATTATATCAAATTTGAAATCATCTATGCATTTTTACTCATAATTTCACAATTTCATCATAGCATCAAAAAGAGACAATTTTCAAGGTTAGAAAAAGAAGAAGGCTTGGAAAAAAAATAACTTAGATATTTTTCCATTTTTACTTTTAATGCATTTTCTCCAAGTACCTCCTTCCTAACACAATGTTAATCATATTACCTCCACATCATACTCACTTTAGTCTCCTTCTTGTCCATCCAATTGAATTTTGAGATGACATCAAAGGAGTAACACCAGAAAAAAGTGGAAGTAAAATCCTCCTTCACTAATAGAATATGTCACTCTCCAAAGAGTCAATTGTTGATCCCCACCGCATATGAGAACCTAATGGCCTTGTCAATTCTTACATAGTCTTGGCCTCTCTCACCAAAAACTCCATAGAATTTTTCATCTTAATCTCCTCTTCCAAATTTAAGTACCTTTGATGGCCACCCTAACATCCCTTTATAGTTTTCATGACATTTGTTGGATTTAACCCTATATAGTTACTTTGTGTGAATAGATTATTAATAAAAAAAATATGCAATGGAACACACACACACACATGTTTAATGCAGAGTTTTTACCTTACGAACCCAAACCAAGAATATTAGGAAAAAAA
>APFE030465635.1:0-13593 GCA_000404065.3 Pinus taeda
CTCCAAGGGCTTGGTATTATCGTTGGACAAATATCTTCATCAACAAGGTTTCTAAAAGGATCAACAGATAGCAATCTTTATATAAAAATTGAAAATAACAAATTGCTAATACTTGTTGTGTATGTAGATGATATCATCTTTGGCAGAAATGAAGAAGCCGTGAGTCAGAACTTTGCCTTGGTAATGCAGAAAGAATTGGAAATTTTCTTGCTTGGAGAACTGACATATTTTCTTGGATTACAGATCCAACAAAATGAAGGCGGTATCTTTTTATCTCAAACCAAGTACCTCAAGCAGATTTTGAAAAAGTATGGCATGGAAGATTCGAAACCTGTATGTACCCCTATGGTTACAGGATGCAACCTCAGTGCAAATGATGAATCAACAACAGTGCATCAACCAACCTATAGATCCATGATTGGAAGTCTGCTCTATTTAACAGGTACCCGACCGGACATCATGCATGCAGTGGGAATGGTTGGAAGATTTCAGGAAAATCCTAAGGAAACTCATCTTCATGCAGTAAAGAGAATTTTCAAGTATCTTGAAGGAACTCAAAACTATGGCCTGTGGTATCCTAGAGATGCAGATCTCACTCTTCATGCTTATACAGATGCAGATTGGGCTAGAAGCGTGGATGACAGAAAAAGCACTAGTGGTGGTGCATTCTTTATGGGTTCCAAATTAGTATCTTCGTTCAGCAAGAAACGAAGCTCTATTGCTTTATCTACAGCTGAAGCAGAATATGTAGTTGTTGCATCCTATTGCACTCAACTCCTTTGGATGATGCAAACCTTGCAGGATTTTCAAATCACTTGTACACCACCTATCTCCATCTTATGTGATAATACGAGTGCAATCAGCATTTCAAAGAACCCAGACATGCATTTAAAGACCAAGAACATACCTATCAAATATCATTTTCTCTGGGAACAAGTTCTTGAACAAAAGGTCAAGTTGGAGTATGTTCCCTCTAAGGAACAAGTTGTTGATATACTCACCAAACCACTACCCAGGGAGACATTTGAATACCTCAGATAGAAGCTCGTAGTAGTTGATGCATCATCTTGTCATTGATACCTGTCTGTTTCTGAGAAAAGAGGTTGTACGCGAGTTGCATGAGGAGGATCTGCGTACATACGTAGTTTTATGCAGGTACAGTCGCGTATATGTTTGTTGAAGGAAATAATTCGAGACAGAATCTGGTTGAAGAGAGTCTGATATGGGTCTGATAGAGACCATCTAGCACAGGTTCAGGGGGAGCAGATAATCTTCTAAGAATTCATTGTTGGCATTCCCTTAGAAGCTCTTGGTTTGTGTACACAAGTTGTTTTTGGTTTCAGGAGGATCTGTTGTAGAAGGAGAACAGAAAGAGAACATGGTTGTTGATCTGCATAGTGTTTGACAGATGCTTCTGATATTGTTATTAATGTCTTTCATAGTCTTGCTCTAGATGTTTCATCTCTATGTCATGTATATATCAAGGTCATGTAACAGCTTCTTTTGGTTTCCCCACTATGCCTGGGATGAAGGATGTAATGTACTTGATTGTCTTATGGATGATCCCCACTTGGTTGGGTGATAGATGGATGTATAGAGTATTTTGGTGACAGGAAAATCATTTATGATGTATAAGTCATGGTTCTTCTTAAAGAACATCTTTTTGCAGATCTTGCCCATAAGTCAGGGGGAGCTTGGTCAGCACGGTAGAGCATAGATTTCAGCATGTGCTCAGGGGGAGCACAACCCTTTGCCCTTGATGACAAAGGGGGAGAATGTCTTTAAGGATCTTGGGGTTGCCATCAAGTCCAAAGGGGGAGATTGTTGGCATTATGGCACAGGTTTGGCGCTATGGCACAGGTGTTGTCCTTGATGGCAACTCACTCTGGTGACAGATCATAGTTCAGGCACTCAGAAAGAAGAAAAAGATATATACGCAGGTTCACTTTAACGAAGTTGCGTATACACGCGGGTTGGACATTCCCAAGGCGCGTATGCGTATACACGCACTTTCATGCAAGGAAAAGTGCGAACATGTGGGAGAACTTATTTTTGGTCCGTGGTATTTAGTCCTTGATATTTGAACCTATGGTTTTGGGCCATGGTATCTCGTCATAAGTGTTGATCCCAAGTATTGGGTCCATGGTATTGAATTGTTATGGTTTTTGGACCGTGGTATTGTGAAAGGCCTAAGGCTATAAAAGAGGAAGGAGATCATTTGGCAAGGGATCATCTGAATTATTGAATATCTGATAAAGTGCTAGATTTGGAATATTGTGATTGGATTATGGTGCAGATCTTGATCGGAATGAAGAAGGAACCTGAGCACGAGGAGAAGGATAAGTTCTATTGATGGGTCAAAATCTTAAGGCTTGAATGATAGTATCTTTGTATGATTTTGATATGTTCTATGTGGTGCTTGTTTGATCTATAAATCTGTTAATCTGGGTTAACTAATGTCTGAATGTTTGAAAGAGTGAATTATCCTTTATAGATATGTACACAGGTTCAGTGAAGTTAAGCTGCGTATACACGCAGTTTCTTCAAGTGAAAGAAGCATATACACTGGTTGGTCTCGACGCAGAAGCGTATACACGCAGTTTCGGCAAGTGAAAGAGGCGTATAGACAGGTTGGTCTCGACGTAGAAGCGTATGCATGTAGGTTTCTGAATAGTGAAGTAGCATACGTCTCTTGAATTATGTTTTAGCTGCTTCTGTTTTTTAGCTACAGTGTTCTGGGTTCATAATTGGTGTGTGATTACTATTACTTTGTTCTGGGTATAGCAGTCGGAGAAGTGTTTATTTGATTTCGTACTAATTGGTGAAAAAGAGATTGTTTGATGATTGATTGATATTCATGGATCCAGTCTGAAAATTTATGAAACGTGGTCCCTGGAAGAAAAGAGAGGGTTGTAGCTCTCTGCAGGGTACAGCTTGCGTACTGGTAAAGGACTACACCAGTACAAAATCATTGTAAAAAGAAGTTTCTAATTGAAAAGATAGAGACATATTGCAGCAGGTGGTTTTCACCCACATTGGGTTTCCACCTTATATCTTGTGTTCTTGTGTGTGATTGTCTTCTGCTCTATTTTACTATTCCTCGTTACTGTTTATATGATTATGATGTACATATTAATGTTCAACATCTGTAGAATATATTAAATTATAAGTCTGCATGGTATATGCAGGTTTCCTTATCTGTAGTTGCGTATATACGTGGTTTTCTCTAACTAAAGTAGCGTATATGTTCTGGATTTGAAAAGAAAATAATTGACCAGATAATACTGATTCACCCCCCCCTCTCAGTATTATTTCCAAAAAAGGAGTCCCAGATTCATCAAGCATAGCATGAGCCATTTGTTGAACCATTCTGTTCACCCTTTCCACTACTCCATTTTCCTTAGGGGTCCTTGTAGTAGAGAATTCCCTTCTTATTCCATGTTCTTCACAAAAATCAAAAAATTCATCCGAGGTAAATTCCCCTTCTCGATCAGACCTAAGACATTTGATTCTGCGATCTAATTCATTTCAACCAAGGCTTTGAATGCTTTGAACTTTTCGAAGGCTTCATCTTTATGCTTCATAAGTCCTAACCAACACATCCTAGAAAAGTCGTCAATGAACAATATAAAATATTCTTCTCCTCTAGGTTACCTTTTCCTAGATGGACGACATACATCAATATGGACAAGTTCAAGTGGTCTGCTAGCTGATCCTTCCTTCTCAGGGAAATTAGTTCTGGTTTGCTTACCAAACTGACATGATTTGCATATTGTATTGTCTGGAATTTTGATGTCAGGGATATCTCAAACCGCTTGATATTTGCATGCTTTCCTTATCTGAGAGAAGCTTAGATGCCCCAATCTTTTGTGCCATAGCCAGTGTTCATCATTCTTGCTTAGATAACATTGTTGTTTTCCTCCCTTGAGTATGTATAAATTATTTGGAGTTCGTATGCCTTTGATCATTGTTTCTCCTGTATCAAGTTCACAAACGATGCATCCATTCGATCGAAATATTCCTTCATTTCCTTGATCACACATTTGACTGAAAATCAATAAATTATGCTTTAAGCCATCAACATACATAACATTTCCAGCATTGACCTTTTCTTTCAAGAGCATGGAACCTTTACCTTTTATAAGTGCAGGGGTGTCATTTCCAAATGAGACCTTCTTTTCCTTTTCTAAGGCACTATATGACTGAAGTTTTTCTTTATCACTTCTCATATGTTTCGAGCATCCACTGTCGATGTACCAGTGATTTTCCTGTCCTTTCACATATAAGGTTATCCCACATCTCTCTGGTTGTGATTCTTTCTTCTTCCATGTTTTAGGATTCAATGAAACTTGCTCCTTCTGAGTTGTTTTCTGAATCCTACTCCTACATTCAAAATCTTCATGACCGAAGTTGTTACAATTAGAACATTCTACTTCATTCTCAAGAGAAGAAAAGTTATTGTAGGTCCTTTTCATGATCCCAGTCATACGCCTTTGTTTTTGAGCTTCTCTAGTCATGATGATCTTGTAGGCAACACATTGAGCAGCTTTGTGACCAAAGTTATGACAAAAAAACATTGTCCATTGAAGAAATTTATGCGATTGTCAAACCTACCAACCAAATGATTGTAGTTTCCATTAACATCCATTCTTGAGGCAAATTGAGAATGATTTACCTGTGGCTGGTTGAAGCTTCTATTCATTCTTGAAGTAGATTGCCCCCGATTTACGTGGTAAGTTGCATTATGCTTTTGTTGTCGATTGTCAACCTGTTCACTTTTTCTTGTTGCATCAAGATAACTTTTGGAGGTGGATGGCTTATGTGCTTGAGATGCTTCTTCAGTATATCCAATACCTGTCTTGATTAGAGGAGAACGCTGTACTTTGATAATCTAATATTAAGAGCTTTTTATTTCTCAATATCTTTTCTGAGTCCCACAATTTCACATTCTAACTTTTCATTATGTTTTTCTCTTATAAGAAGAAATATTTCGGCATGAAATATTTCTTCTTATAATTGTTATGGATCACAGAAGCCTAAATTCAACCATATTTTTTTCTCTATCAGCAAGCTGGAATGGAAAAGTATCTATGATCATATTCTTTTCCTCTAAACATATTTTGAGTTTAGAAATTTCTTCATAGAGACCTTCTTTGTATATAGCATCTAAGAAATCATCATCTTCAAAATCCATCAAAAGTCTATAATCATTATGTTGTTCATCTTCATCACTAATTGAATATCCATCACTGTCTTCATGAGTATAATAGCTCTTCTTACTTATATTTTGTTTTCTAATCCATCCAATTGGTTCCTTACCTTTGTCAAGTTTATCTCTATGAGGACACTTGGCAGCATAATGACCAACTCTTCCACAAGCAAAAAATTTGAAAGGCAGCTTACCTCTGAATCTTCCCGTTCCCCGTTGAAGGTTCTTAACAAAATTTGATTCTTCCTCTTCTTCTTACATATGTCCTGACTCATTGTAATCTCCTTTTCCTGCGGCTTTGAATGCAGCTTCTCTCCTGTCTGATGGTCCCCCTTTTCTCATTTCGTAAGCAGTTAGGATTTCGTGCAACTGTGACATGGTAATTCTCTGTAGATTCTGTTTTTCTTCTATGGAAAAAACTTTTGAATCAAACTTAGGAGACAAAGATCATAGAAATTTTTCGACCAAAAAAACTTGTTTTATTTCTTCACCCAAGTTTTTCATACAATTAACAATCTCATCTATACGTAGGAAATAGTTAGCCACACTTTCATCATTGTGCATTCTGAGATTTTCATATTGGATTCTGAGAGTTTTTAGTTTTGCTCGTTTTACCTGTTCATCTCCTTCATAGCTCAGAACAATCTTGTCCCATATTTCTTTTACGGTTTTGAGCAGCATAACCTTGACGAATTCTGGTTGGGATAGACTCCCTAATAGATTATTGACAGCCTTTGCATTTGTTTCATACTGCTTCTTACCAACCGTATCTGTCGGAGTTGTTGTTGGAAATGTGTATCATGTTTCCACAGTATCCCAAACTTTTGTACCAAGAGATTGAAGATAGGCAGTGATTCTTACCTTCAAATAGACGAAGTTGCTCCCATCAAAAATTGGTGGCCTGATTGATGCTTCTTTTTCGTAGTTGCTCATGATGATAGATCTTCCTTCAAGCGATCAAGATTCTTCTGAAGGATCTACTCTGATACCAATTGTTGGAAATAATACTAAGGGGGGGGTGAATCAGTATTATCAAGTCAATTATTTTTCATTTCACAATCAGACTGTATACACTAATTCAGTTAGTGAAAATTGCGTATATACGCAACTACAGTTAAGGAAACCAGCATATACCCTGCAGACTTATAATTTAATTTATTCTTCAAATGTTGATCATTAATCTGTGCATCAGATCCATATACAATAATAACCAAGAACAGTAAAAACAGAACAGAAGACAGTCACACATAAGAACACAAGATATAAGGTGGAAACCCAATGTGGGTGAAAACCACCAGCTGCAATTTGTCTCTATCTTCTTTTAATTAGAAACTTCTTTTTACAATGTTTATGTACTGGTGCAGTCTTATACCAGTACGCAGGTTGCTGCCTGCAGAAGGCTACAACCTTCTCTCATTCTCCAGCTTCTCCTGGAAGGGAGCTACAACCCCCTTAGCTCTTGTACTAGCTGAGGTACTAGTACGTAGGTGCTGACCTACAGAAGACTGCAATCTTCTCTTTTCTTCCAGGGACCACGTTTCATAAATTTTTAGACTGGATCCATGAATATCAATCAAACATCAAGTATATCTACATCAACGAATCTCCTTTGTACAAACAAATACTGAATCAACCAATAACTTTTTAGAATGTTGTAACCAGAAAATAGTACCAGTAACCAGACACCAATTCTAAACTCAGAACACTACAGCAATAAACAGAAGCAGCTAAAACATATTTCAAGAGGCGTACGGTACTTCACTATGTAGAAACCTGCGTACATACGTAGTTGTATCAAATCCAACCAGCGTATACGTTATCTTCTGTTACTCAACCTACGTGCATACGCGCTTCTAACGTGCCGAACCTATGTACAGATCTATAAAAGATAATTTACCCTTTTCACTTATACAGACATCAGTTATACCCAGATTATCATATTTATAGATCAAGTCATGCGCCAAATATATCAGATCAAAATTACACAAAGATACTTCTCTTCAAGCCTTAAGATCTTGACCCATCAATAGAACTTATCCTTCTCCTTGCGCTCAGGTTCCTCCTTGATTCAGATCTAGTTATGCAACATAACCCAATGATAGTATTCTAGATCTTACTCTTCATAAGATATTTAATACTTCAGTTAATGTCCTTGCCAAATGTTCTCCTTCCCTTTTTATAGTCATAGGCCTTACTCAAACCATGGTCCAAAACCATAGAGATCCAATACAAGGGACTCAATCCTGGGTTCAACACTTTGGATGCAATACCAAGGACCAAAACCATAGGTTCAAATAAACCGGACTAAATACCATGGACCAACCATAAGATTTCCCACACGTATGTGCTTTCTTTGCATGAAAGTGCACGTATACTTTTACATGCCTTTTGATCGGTACACCCACGTGTATACGCGATTTTGTTAAGATGAGCCTGCCTATACCTTATTTTCTTTCATTCTGAGAGCCTAAATTGTGATCTACCCTTTGAGTGAGTTGCTATCAAGGACAACACCTGTGTCATAGTGCCAAACCTGTGCCATAATGCCAACAGAAATAACGTCGAGTTATTTTTAACATAAATTCCATTAAAACTTATTAAATATGCATTAAGATATTTTATCTTGGCCCTTATTACTCATTTAAGCTATTGCATTGCAAACGGGAAAGGAAAAACTTTAAGGTGGCGAGTTTAAAGTGAGAAATATTGATTATGCGATTGCAATAAGATTATCACAATATCCTATTTTCGATTGTGTGTTTTTTGGAGTTGTTTAAAATCCTGCGAGATGTGAGGTGAGCGACATACCTTTTATCGTTAAAAGAGATTTTTTCTTAAATGAATATTTAAAGTGTAAAGTGATCTTTTACGTAGCACCAGAATTAACTACGATTTATAACATCTATCGTATACTTTCATTGAGTCTGGGTCGCATTACGTTTCGCAAACTTTTCATAGTTCACAGGATTGGCCTTTGAGTAAAGCACCATGATGTGATTAGTGTTGGCTTGCTATGCTGCAATATCACAATTCGCATATTCCAAAGGCTTTGTTAGTTGTTCTTTTCATGAATGGTGATATGCGATTGTGATAGGCTTTATTTTACAGGGAATACCTTAAGTCTTAGTTTAAAATGGAAAGCTTAATGATATCCTAAGTTTATTACGGTGTTCCCTTCCTATCATAACTCCCAAATCCTGGTTTTCCAATTAAACTTTAACACACATGATCCAGTGATATGTGATAAAGTGAGAATTACTAGTTTTAAAGGGATTTGACTTGATATCTTATATTATTTAGCAATTCATTTCTAATAATTCAAATAGAAATCCTTTAAGTGCTAAGTTTTTGGGATGATTTTTTTATAAAGGGTCCCCATTTATTAATAATTAATTTTTAAATCAATAAATGGGGGGGTTGTTGAACATCACAACAGGTTCCAAACCCCAAACCGAAAGAATGTCATCTGGAGTTGGTTCCAAATCCATATAGTTGGTCAGGTTCATCGTCCTAGTAATAGTGTAAAGAGGAAAAAGAACTAATAAAACTAACTCCTAACTGAAACGATGGTGAAAAACTTACGAGCAGGCTAAAAACACAAAACAATCGAACCACCCCCGTGCAGTATGACCCTAGGTAACATGAGACCCCAGAGAAAACAAGGAGACCCAGTATGAAAATGAGGAAATACAACCAGTACAAGGTATTGAAAACGGAGGAGGTGGTAAGCGCTGAGAGTCACCGAGGATGCATCCGATCATCCAAATGAAAAAATCAGTGAAAAAATGAAAAATAAAGTAAACACGATCACCCAGATAAACCCCCGCCTCAAAATTCTCACATCTCCCTCGACACCCACCCAACCCAAGGACTGGCCCAGCAAAAACATGGCTCAACATCATGTTACTAGGAATAGTTTCCACTTGGAGTTGCTATTCCCACTAAGACTGGTAGCTATCTTAGAAACAAACAAGTAAAGACTACTTTCGTTTTCCTTTATGAAAATAGATAAGAGTGGAACAAAGGACACCAACCTTAGTCTTGCGCTTGGTTCCTTAGTTGATTCCTCTCCTTCCTGATAGATCTTTGTCACTTCTTCTTCGTCTGCCCAGCTTCAAAGAGCACCTGTGGAATCAAAGAACCATACTACTATCGAAGAACAAAGATCTATATTCATAAATAACACAGGACCAGATATGTATTAACCATACAAATGCATATACATTCAAACATACAAGAATATGGAGGAAAACTTGAATAGCTTTACTAATATCAAGAAAAGCAAGAGGATTAAAACCAATTGTTCTGACCCAGCATAATCCTCCAGCAAGAAATCCCTTCTTCACCTTAAGTAAAGCTTAGATCACCCAACACTATGAAGTTTCACCAGAAAACCAACAACACTTCTCTACAAGATACGAGATTCCAGCCTCTGGATCTCTGTGATGAGGGATCCATATATACATAATTGTAGGGGGGTGAGTCATCTTCTGGAATTTTGATTAGTTTCCTCTCTCTGATAGTTCTTGATTCCACTTGGAGACTGATGATCTCTTACTCATCCCTGGTCGAAAACAGAGAGGCAAGTGTCAGAGGGGAAGCTTCTAAAAGATTCCATGATATTCCACCTCGCAAACTGTCTCTTCCATTTGTCCATTCTCGCCCATCGCACCCTACAGAGGGGCCATTCAGTATGCATCACACCCTTTACACTCGGAAGGTGATATGCATCACACCCTCTGCATTGGGTATTCAGTATGGTCCAGTTTTGACCATTTCTGAGCAGTTTTTAGTGGAGAACGTCTGGGAGATGATGTAATCAGCTGACCTTGTTCCTTTAGGCAGTGAAGCAACACTTTTACAGACTTAGGAGCCCTTATTTTATGTACCTTTATCATTCGAGTGCAGTGCCCAAAAATGTCTATAACAGTTTCCCCCTAAAGCATGAGGTCGTTAATCTTTTGATGTCGGGTGAAATTCTTTACCATGAGGATCTGAAGTTTTTTCGAGTTGGGAGGCGACCTATAATAAGATACAATACAATACATTATCTTCATAATATTTTTCATGATCTAGCTGAGGCAGGCATTCGCATGCTCAGCTTTATAAATTCATTTTCATGTACATAGGATAGACAATCGTCTGTGTAGCAGACTGATGATTCAGACTCATCATCCTTTGATTTGGATGATCATATGTTCGGAAATGATGTACATTTGATGTCTTTATATTCCTGAATATATCGCAGCCCGGATGGATGAAACTAGATCTGGGGTCTTCAAAACTCGTTCAATCTTCACTCGGAGTAAAAGTCGATCCATGTGAAAAATGTTCTGGAGTCGAACATGGAAATACATCCCCTGATTACCAGCCAATGATGTAAGTTGTTAACAGGCACGAGAGGAATCACCAATAATGAAAATGACCCTTAAGGTACTACAGTACAATTCGCGTGGTGTGAAAAAGCACTTGGCGTCGAACACCACGCAAAATCTCTCGGTCGAAGGCCATTAATGTAAACCTACCGCCGAAAGTGAGAAACTTGCCATTGAGGCATGCAAGCTTCAAAGTACTGAAAGGGTTGTTCCTAGGTCAACTTCTTGGATAATGAGCTGATGTCGACAAGAAGTGACCTGTCGTAGGAGGGCCTTAATGAATCCCAAATCTATGACAGGGAACGAATCAAATAATTTTGGGTGATACAGGGTTCAGGGTGGCGGTCATGAAAAGAATGGAGCGTGAATGTATTGCAGCGAGTGAGACACAGGTGAATTCTCTGAACGAATTCTCTTGAACATATCGGCGAAACTGACGATGGATTGGTAGCATTAACCCCAAAGATGGATGGTGTGACAGAACAATGGTGATATGACCAGTGAACGGAACAACCCAACCCGGCTCGGATGCAGAGAGAAAGTGACATGTTCAAGAGCGACTTGCTACCAATAAAGTTTTTTCAAGTTTTCTTCCCAATTTTCCCTAGTCATGGTTGACCAGTACCTCTTTATTTTTGTCAAGCTTGAGGAGGATAACATATGCTTGTTCTATAATCTTCCCTTTGGGTGAACCTGCCGCTATATTTTAACGAGCCTAGCGACAGTGAAACTCATTCTCGTCCATTTGGACGAGTTTGTCACTATTCGGTTTTAACGAGTTTAACGACAAAGATAACTCGATCCTTTTCAATTTTAGAGAGTCTGAAAGGGATGGAAAGGAAACATCAAAGATTCTTTTTCATCATATAATCCCTTAAGTTCGAAAAAGCGTAAAATAATACGAAAGGGATGAATGCTCGGTAATTTTAACGAGCCGAACAAGACAAGTGCTCGATATTTTTGTGTAATAATCCCTCAAGTCCAAAAAGATTAGAATCTAGAGGAGGGATAGCACTTCCGATGACTTTAACGAGCCGGAGAGGCTAATCGCTCGGCAATCTTTTCATATTTTTCGAGTCAGTTGAAAAGATCTTAAAGGAGATTTGTTTTTCAAGGAATGAGTGATGATTTCGGGTAGCAACTGATTCTAGGTAAGGTTTGGAATTTTCCAATCACGGTAGTGTCACAAGGATGGCTGATAGAATCACTCTTCGTAGATGTTCCTCGAAAGGGTAAACAATCAAATGGAGGTGAATGATCAGCTAAAAAACAGAGTGGAGGTGATGGTGAGAACACGACCAAGGTTCAAAAGCTGATGATAATGCATTCATAATGGTTATTTACCATAAAATTGGTTCATTTTTTAATGAGCTTAAACTCTGGGGGAAACATTTGCTCATTGATTATGTTTATTTTTTAACGAGCTTGAATTTCGCGTTAAAACTGCTCGTGATAATGGTCATTGATTCCTTGATTCACCATTAGCATTTTGTTCTTTCAAAGATTATACTACCTGTTCACTTGCTTCATCAAACCGATTAGAAATGAAAACATATGCTTGATAAATGAGTTAAGAACACTAATATCTTACTTGAATTACGTGAATGGTAATTTAAAAGTGACTTTTACCTCTCATTTTACCATTTCATTTGAACTTGGTTTGTTGGAGCTCTAGAGGTGCTTTTCCCCCCTGATTTTCACTAGCTGATTCCGGGAGATTTTGTGGACGATTCTTGATGCCGTCCGGACCAGGTCGGAGCTAACCATGTGCTCTTCAATTACATTCTTTTCTTTTTGAATTCTGAGCCTGTTTCCTTACTTTGCTGAGCCTCTGGGGTTTGAACAACTCGCCTTGGCTCCATTGCACCTTTCCTTAATCAAAAGGTGCGATGCATACTAGCCTTCTCACTGACTAGTCAGTATGCATCGCTCCCAATACACTACTAGGGTGCGATGGGCGCAAGGAGGAAACTTTTTGCACAGCTTTCTCATATATTTTTGCCTATTTTTTGCCAAATCAAGATCCTGACTCTTCTCTTGTTTGTTTTTTAGAGATTCATCAGAGAAAAATGGTTGTTACATGGCGAGAATGCGAGCATGAAGAAGAGGGCACGGTTGCTTTACATGATCCGGGCACGGTAACTGCGTTGTGGAATTGTGGCATGTTGAAGTTTTTCTGCATCTCTAGCATGAGGCAACAAATCAACTTGTTGCAATATTTCCTCAATGCCTGGGATCCTACCAACTAGGTGTTCCAGATTAAGGGCAAATCGATCCCCTTGACTACTGTGGACATCTATTTTTTGACCGGTTTATCGAGGCATGGTGCCCCTCTCTCATTATCAGGTCCCACCCGCGAGGGTGAGTCCGTGAGGGAGTATATTCACTGGCACTGCAGAGAGGGATCTCAGCCGAGTATAGATGGCAAGATGAATATCTGAGATGTCACTGACCGGCCCTTGAGGACCATTCTATTCACTTTTGCTAGACTGGCTGGTAGTTCGACTCTTCACATAGCTAACAGGTCTTACATGTTAGAAAATTATATATTACGGAGCAATGGAACACATAAAATATTGCAGAAATATAAACACAGAAAACGCACAAAACAAGAGAGACACAGATATACGTGGTTCACCCAGTTTGGGCTACGTCCACCTCGAACAGCCAGTCCTTCCTTTCTATTATCCAGCAAAATGAAGAGACACAACCTACAGCAAAGCCGCTGTAATATCCTCTGTTCTCTCTCACAGTCTCACCTCTCTGTTTCTCGCTCACACACACACACAGAATACACATCTATATCGCCGCCTCAAATACACTCATACAAAGAGAGGGGGGGTTGCCTTCTAGGGCAAAAAACCCTAAACTAAACATAAGTTCTACCGTCAGATCATCCGCCTAATGAACGGCCCAGATTGACTAGAAATTACTATACTTTTACAAGGCAATTTTACAACTGTTTTTAGCTCCGGGGGCGCTGCCCTCGAAACCCCCTGCCAGGGGGGG
>APFE030465636.1:8784-100643 GCA_000404065.3 Pinus taeda
AAATATAAAAAGAGGTTTTATTTATTTACCATACGTCTAGTTTATTTATATTTTTATTTATTTACCATACCTTTTGAATAAGTATAAAAAGAAGCTTTATTTATTTACCATACCTCCACTTTACTTATATTTTTATTTGTTTACACTCTTGCATGTATATAAGGTGACTTATGGAGTAAATATAAAAAATGTTTTATTTATTTACCATACTTCTCATTTATTTATATTTTTATTAATTTACCATACCTCTTTTATAAATATGGTATTTGGCCCAAAGGATTCACTTAAATAAAACCTATTCTTGAAAATGGGCGAATGGATTCACTTAAATAAAACCTATTCTTGAAAATGGGCGAATGGAAGGTTGTAACTCCTAATTTCAAGGGCTAAATTTACCTTTTTTACCCTCTCCCTTAAAATAAGGTGGGCTATTTGAGGTGATTTGTAAAAATGTACTATGATACAAAATATTCGCCCACTAAAAATTTAAAACCCCTTAATTTCGCCAAAGGGCGAACATTCGCCCCTAAAATTTTCTATGATGGCTTCCATTAGCGACATCCCACTTTTATGGATCTTTTTATCCATTTTCCAAGGCTTTTCTAAGAAAATTTATTCTTTCACTCCCACAAGGCTTTTCCTTATAAAAGCTTACCTTTCTCTCCCATAAGGCTTTTATGTTCTTATTAAACTTAACATCTTTATCCAGCTAAGTAATTTAATGGATCTATCTCCAAATCCATTAACTTTATCTAGAATTGGATAAAGAAGTCTTATCATGAAAGAATTATCCATTCCCATTCACCAATGGGATTTTAATTGACAAGAACGACATCTCCTGGTGTCTCGTTTTCCAAGAATTTTATATTATCTTTATTTATTTAACAATAAATTTTTTACTTTCATTATTACACCTTGGACCTACCTTTTCTTAGCTGAGGTTAGCAAAGTCTTACGTATAATGGAGGGGTGTTACATACTCCCCCCCTTAAGTTTACACCATCCTCATTGTATTTTTGCATCTTACAATATTATTTCCTCCTTCACAGGAAGCTGCCTTTGAATTTACAGGCTCCCATGGCCTTGTCATCTAATGTAGATCTTCTAATATATGCCGATTACAATGGATCACATCGCCTTCCATCACTACCTGTAACAATTGTTTTAATCAATTTTGTGAGATATTTTAGATGTAGAAACTCAACTTTGTTTACCATAGCTGATATCATAACATGGTATAGAATACTACTATTTGAGAAACTATGAGTTATGTTGTGCGAAATTTAAATATGATTCCTCATGTTCATTATTTTTGAAGAAATTCATGTTCTTTCCCTACATTCTTCTAATGGATTTGTGTTCTTGCCAAAAAACTTGCTCCTACACTTGCCCTGCATTAGTCACAATAAGTCAAACTAGTACATTTGACTAATCAACATGTATAAAATATCATATCAGGTTATCTCAAACATAACCTTCAAAATCATATATTCCCATCAATTATAGATCGCGTGTAATCCACATAGATCAGAGTCATAATCACATGCATAAATAAGTTAAACAAAACAATGATACCTATCCTTGAATCACCTCTTAGCTTCTTTCTTTTGTACATACTTTGGATCGGTTTCCATACCTAACAATCACCCAATGCCTTTTCTTCTATCATGTTCACTTGTACATAGTGTGCATTACACACACACAACTATACATGTAATTTATCATCATGCAATACATGCATGCATACTAGTTCCATATGTATCATTCGTACACATTACCACATGTACATGTGCACCTAATATCAATTTCCATAGCATGACATATCCTTCATCCACATGTTTTCAACCATGTTAGTATTATTCGAAAACAATCCTTTGATTATTAATATTACCTTTAGGAAATTTCGACCAAACTATGCTCATTTTCTCGATTGGAAATTAAGGAATTTCATGGTCCTATTCAATTTCTGCAATCAAAGAATTTAGGTGCTTCTATTTAGCTAATCATTTTCATCTGTTTTGTGGTTGCAAAATAATTTCAGCAAACACATTCATACTACAACTTTATCATACCAATAAATTTGAGTATTGGAATTTACTCAGTCAATAAATGGGTCATAATGACCTCCTCCCAATCATAAAGAAATATTTTAATATAGTATGACTTTCAGTGTTATACTTCATGTTTAATAGCAACTTTTAGCCTTGTCTTTAGGAAAATAGTTATTTGTTTATGAAAATTACTCTACACATAAACTAATCATGTCATATGATTTACTGTTGTTCCTTTTACACTTCTTGCAACACCTTGTTGGCCATGAATAATTCAATGTATGTCCAAAACAAATTTAAAAATCAATATGCAAATACATACAACTCCCATACATGAGTTATAACTGAAGGTTACCATATTCTCAATTCCACACCCTCCAAGTTTTCTGTGTACCATGTGTACCAAGGTGTGAACCTAAGATATTCACATGTTTACACTTCTTATTAAACATTAAATTACCCTTGGAAACAAAATAATATAACTCATTTATCAATTATCAAATGAATTCATGCATCATTTAGGTAGTACTTTTTATCTTGTGATATTCAAAACCAATAACACTATTAAGGAAATCTGACCAGTAGACTTCTTCAAGATTGTTTGATAGTGTTAAAAACTATACATTTCATATTATACGATTGTCCAATATCTTTGAGTAAAACCATCTCGATTACTAGTCCCACCTAACCATCCAATATGGTTAAAGAATTATATTTACTCAACAATGAGATGTTGAATGGTTTATCATTCATCCTTATGGAACCCTTTTTTTATATGTCACTCCTGTTATGTTCCTATACCAATAGGTGTCATAATTTTTTAATGGCTGAGGTCAAATCTGTAATATGTACATACCTTTCCTTTCTGCAATTGTTTTCCATATTCAAAAACTCAAAAAAAATTAAAAAACGTAAAGAGGGTATGTCCTAAAATAAAAATCAAAGGAAAAAAAAAATAAAAAGGTCAAAGAAGATGAAAAAATGAACCCCAAGAAAGAGAAAAGACCACAAAAGTGTGCAAGTCAAAATACCACTACCATTTATTTTGATGAAGAATAAGAAGATTGTGTGCAACTTGTTACTTTTGCCACAATCCATGGATAGTCAAAATGTTTAATCTTGGCTATTTCATGTTTTCAATTTTTTCTTAGAAATAGAATAAAACCTGACCAAACTGTTTAATATTGGCAGATAAGTAGATAGGTAGAGAAAATAAAAGGAGCTCAACTATTTAATCTGAGCCCTTGGATGTAACAAGGATAGACCTAGATATATTCCTATTGTAAAAGAAAACAAAAATGTTTTGATGAGGGTTTGCCAGCTTAAGTGCACCCTAATAAAGAGTAGAGAAAATTGTAGGATGTGTAGATGGGTAAGTAGTTGGATGGTTGCAGAATTATGGTGATTGATTGGATAAAATCATATCATTTACTTTCATCATCAAGTTTTGAAAAGTATGGATGACAATGGAACATTTTACAAAGTCAAATGATTAATTCCCCCATTCATTTTAGCTTCAATTTTATTGATTTCCCATAAGCAATGACAAAAGTACCCAAAACCTTAAGTTAAAGGGGCTTAGAGCATTTCTTTGACTTCTAGAGGGATCGGACCCTCGGCCCAATAACCTATAGGGTCTAAGTACTAGAACCCCCTTTCCCATATATTTTATTAAAATCCCATATTATAATATCCCACCTCGAGGTTTGAAATATAAACCTTATTAATAAATTAATTAAATGGATTAATTAATCGACCAATGACTAGTTAAGAGCCATAACCCTCCGCTAAACAAAAAAGGGTTGATTAATCAAACGGTGATTAATTAATAACCTGTTCCACCAATCAAATCACCCCCAACGTCATTAAGCCTCCCGAATCCGTAATTAATATCCCATCGGTCCCCTCCATTAACTCCCTAATCAAATCACACCCTCGACCACCATGTGATCTGACCCCTTCAGATCCAATGATGGATGCTCATATCGAGTGGCCTCCAAAGGCTAACCTTTACCCACCCGATGTGAATGGTTTTACTGCTCACCTCGCCACTACATGGCAACCAATGAATGGCATCAAGTGGCCTCCCCCCAAAACTACTTATCCTAAAAAGTGGTGCGATAGTTTTTTCTTACCACCTCTGCTTACCGCCTCCACTACGTGACAAAATGTCACATCCTCTAATTGGCGCCAACTATCGTTTTCCAATGTACGTGCCAATATCATTGACTTTATGTATAAAACCAAAAAATTCATTGTTTTTCATATTTTATCATGAAAAAAAAACATTCTGACCCATGCAAAGCATGAAGTATGTTCACCTACCAACCCTCTACCAACTGTTAACCTTCTGAAGCCGCTAAACTCTAGACTACCTTACAAACCCATGTGCTTCCTGCAAACAGTGCATTGTCACCATTTCACCGTTCAAACAGCTAAAACCAGGTATTTACCCCATTTCTACTAAGAAACCTTGTTTTCTTGCCAAACCTAAAACTAAATTGCTTTAAAAACTAAGTAATTTGGTAAAATTAAGCTGCTTAGTAATCCTCAAATACTCCAAGTTAGACCAATTCTCCCCAATTTCACTAAACCCTTCACCCCCGTTCTTGAAACCATAAGAACCAAGGATGGAAGCCCCAATTGCATTGAATATTATGCCCATTATGACTCCCCATAGGGATTTAGACCACCTTCCACTTGCAGACAAAGACTTCCAGATTAGAGACACCTCAGTCTCAAAATCACCTTTTAAACTTTTATGCAAGTACAAACACCAGTACTTGAACCAAGCAGACTCCATTGGACTTTCGGAGTCAGGCTTACCAAAGTACCAGTTCCCCAAAGTGCATAGATTACCAAAGATTGTACATTATTGCCACATGAATTATGATCCTATCCAGAGAGCAGTGAGAACCCTTGACCAGTCTATTCTATTTACTATCACTACTGAATCCATTAACCAAATGCTTCAATTGTAGTCAAGCCAAAATTTGACTCCTCTTTCTATTGGAGATATGCTGAATAGATACCCTACCCTCACTTCATTCAGACTAGCTCAGTTTTTCCACACTTTTATCAGAGAGGAATAGTTTATCCCAAAGGATCCTCCTCCTTATCTATGGACTATTTTCTTCGGCCTTGGTCGAGACATTATAGATATTATATCCAATGTTCTAGGCTACACCACAAGTGAATTTGTGGATGAAATATTAATATCCTTCATGTGAATCTACTCTCTTGGCCAACCACTAGCCATCATATTTGATTATTCCAAATTTATTGCTGACAAAATGCATGATCAATTCATGAGATTAGAAAATGAAAGAGTGTTCAAGTACTCTTCAGTCTTGTATAATTTATTGTTGTATTAACAAGATGATAGGTTTCCAATTGCCCTACAAAAGCTTGATACCAGAGGAAACCCCAGATTAGTAATCTTTTCACCAATATGATTCTCAATACTCCTATACAGATTTCATAGACCTCTTTGTTTACCCTGTGACAACCATGCTACTAGGAAGCCCTCCACCCAGAATCAGTGTAGACATCAGGAGGGTCTTACAGTTGTAAAAGTAATACAAAGTAGGGGATTGGTACTTGTACCAAAACCATACTAAGGTCCGAATTTATGGATGTGAATTGCCACCTTACAATTTGCCTAGATACCTCTCAATGAGATTGTTTGTTCTGGAGTACTACAGGAAAATTATCAACTCAAATGAGGTGCACTTTGAAAAACTAAGAAGAAAGCCTAACTTAGAATAAAGTATCAGATGGGCCCTTTCATTTGTAATAGTGGGGAAACAGTAAAGGAGGCAGATGAAATCCAACAAAGATTTAAACTAAAATAGAGTTTCATGTGGACCTATAACCCTTTCAGCTTCATTTTTAATAGGAGACAAAAGAATAAACCATCTCCTTACATTCATCACGGGATCCCCGAAATTGAACAATATTCTAATCAATTTGAATGGGTGGAAGGCACTTTGATAGATCGAGATAGTATAGAGGTTGTTGTTGATAATGTATTAATGGACTTAAACAGAAGAATTGATGAGGATTGCTTTGTACAGGTTCCAAGAGAGTCTCAGTCTTAGAGATAAGCTCAGGGCCACATTGGGCAGACAAAAGAAGCAGGTCCATCAACAGAGGCATGACCATCAGGACAATTAGAGTCTTCAGAACAAGGAGGACCATCAAAGCAACCAGAGCTTTCAGAACAGCCAGAGGAATATGAACAACCTGAAATTTCAGAGGAACTTGCTCAACTTGAAAAAATCATGAGTAATCTTCTTTTTTTACACACTCTTCTTAACGAGGAAAGGAACCTTAAAAGAGACAGCGAGGAGGCCACTCCTTCTAGTAGGCCCATTGACCAAACCTATGCTAAGAGGCAGAGGTTAAATCCATATGCAGAGCAAGAATACAGTGAGGAAATAGTAGGGATTTCAGGGGCAAAGAGGATAAAAAGCAGGCACAACACTCCTTCAGGAGGGACACAAGAACCTTCCAGCTCTCAAATTGAAATGTTGGAAAGGAAACAAAGTGTGGAAGTATCCTCCTTCAAGGCTCCCATAGGACAAAGCCAAGACATCAAAGAAAAATACAAGGAAATCAAGGCAAGGAATGAAAGGTTGAATGTGCAAAGCTATGCACAGAAACTAAGGATGGCTCCAACAAACTAAACAAGGCTAATGTCAGCCTTTGATATAACAGAAGGCAAGATGTAGATGATCTTTCTTAAGCCAACCATACAATAACCAAAATCAATGGTAGATAACCTTAGGACAACTTTTTTGGTATTGGCAAAGGATATCCATCCTATTGACCAAATTGAGTTGCATAAACAAACTATAGAAATGGTATATTCCACCTTGGCCAACAAGGCCATAGCAGCCCACCAACTCCATAACTCATTAAATAACATCTCAGCACAATTTCAATTGGAAAAAGCCTCTTCACAGGCCAAAGACACCAGAATACAGTCCTTAGAGGACTTGGTCATAGAGCTGGAACATGATCCCAAGGACGTTAAAGCAGTAGAGCAGCTAATAAGGAAGAAGAATGATGACATAGTTGCACTGAAGAAGCAGCTTAAAATCCCTCCTCTACATCATCCTCAAATAGTTGAAGTGTTAGAAACAGAGAAGGAGGAAGAACTTATGGACCTAGTCCTTAAGTTAAATGACCAATTGAAGGAAACTAAAAAAGAATTGGATAATTTGATACAGTCCAAGCAGATTGAGCTGGCCACCACTCCTTAGACTGTAATACCTACAGTTTCAATAACAATGCCCTCCACCTTGGCACCTGCCATGGCACCAACAATTCCACTAGCAACAACATTGCCAATGACAGGTACTGCGTCAAGCACAGGTACATCGACCAACACAGAGACACCGACAAAAAGAACTACAAAGTTGATCAAGGTCATGGAAGAAATGAGTATCCAGGCCACTAAGCGTAAGAATCTCAAAGAACAAGTGTCAAGTTTAGAAACCAATTGTAAACTTGCACAAATATATAAAAAAGAAGAAACTTAGAGGAACCTAAGGATGACAAAAAGGATAAAAGCCCTTAAGAAGGACTTAACACTACAAGAAACCTTAGGAGGTATGAAAGAAATTCTTTGGGCCAACATCGTTGATTCCATCAATGAGGCTTGACCTTCAATTCATATTATTTTTGAGCAAACAGAATTGGTCAAGATGGCTACAGTGGAAATCCACAAAATAGTAGAAGAATTGGGAAATAAGGCTGAAGAGGCTAATTAGTTGATTGCCTTTTTTAATAGAAAAAATAGATATGAACTTGATGAATTAGATATAGAAGACATAACGGCAACAATCATAGAAATCAAAAAACTTCTCACCAAAAGGAACTTAAAGCTCAATCTGGAGAAAAGATGTTAGAGCATCCAAACAGACATTGATACCTTTATGCTAAAGTATGGAAGCTTAAGAGAAAATGGACTCCCGAGTCCTATGGTGATCCATGATAAGTTGATGACCTGGGAAGATTATGTTGACAAGTTAAACAAGCTGGCCAAAAGCCATGCTAGTACTTCAGGGGTGAAATCTTTACCCACTGGAAAAGTGCTTTATGAAGGCCTGGAGAATATGTTCTACATAGAACACGAAGTTAAGCACTTATTCACAAGAAAACAAAATTTTGCTAAGTACACAGAAGCCAGTGAAATCTACAGGAAAATGATAAGGATGAAGTTACCTGACAATGAATTGTGGACCAGTTTGACTAATTTACTATAAGTTACTGTAGTAAATATATAAGATAAAAGATAACTGTCAGGTAAAACAGGTAAAAGAGGATCAAAATATCACAGGCAAAGAGTATCAGTAAGTCAAAGATTAAAGTGATTCCAGCGCATAATTACAAAGCAACTGCAAGAGCCAAATCCAAGTCATAACAGCCAGCATAGTAACAATAAAAGGATAGTTAGAAGATAGTTCTCCATTTGTCTCTATCTTCATGTTGAAGATATTTTTTGTTTCCTATAATAATTCTCATATAGTTATGAGATATTTTGTATTAACTTTTGTATAGATACTTCACAAATCGAAGTAATTAGTGTGGATTAAAATACATTTCTATAGACATATTATTTTTTAGCCAAGGAGTTATTGTACTCAAGATTGGACTAGTTTTACTCGAAATGAAATAAATTTGAGGACATTTCGTTGGATTCCTGTGTACGATTGGAACAAATAAGTATCATTTTCTCATGTTTAAATACTATATTCTCTTTATGTTATGAAATATTCATATGTGTTTCTTATAGAATATTAAAAGCAATCAAGGAATGATATCATCAGAATTAGCTTAAGTGCTCTCTGTTTTAACTATTTGCTTTATTTATGTTTTCTACTAAATTGCCTTGGTCTGGAGATTTTTAATTTCTCACCTTACTTCCATAGTTTACCCCCCATTTTGGCCCATAGTTAAGGATTCTTCATTGCCCTTTCCTATTGGCCATCCTTCCTTTCTTCATCCCAATCCCAATTAAGGATTCTTCACTGCCCTTGTTCCTGGTTAGGACTTTTTACCCATTTGAACTTGCAGATTTGCTATTGTTGTGTTAGCCTGCCCTGTGGACTCTTACCTCAGTGATAGATCAAATCTAGTTAAACCTTTCTTGATTGACTCCATAGCTCAATGGCCTAAATATTTTCTTTGCCCATTTGTCTTCTTAATTCCACCACCCAATCAAAACAAACAATCTTGAACATTAAGAACTAGCCTAAAATCTTATTTAAACAAAATTAAATTATAAAGATAGAGCCCTCTCTGGACTTAGGTTGGCCAGAACCTAAGTCTAAAAGATTGCTTTGTGGTTACCTCAGACTATTCCCTCTTTGATAACTTCTAAGGAAGAAATCTAAATGATAACATAGTGGTGACCATGCTGGGGATTCAAAACCCTTAGTCTTAATAAACCTTTGAGAAATTCAAATCTTTATTTTTAAGCATCTTAAAGGGTTATTAGAAGCTATTTCAAAAAGTTCACATAAAAAAGTAAAATAGATCATAAAAAACTCGAAATCTGGCTTGAGGGGGAACTCATTATACCACAGCCAACCCTGATCCAAATCCTCCCCCTCTATTTGAAAATCCTAACCTTATTCCGAGAATAATCAGGACACGGGCAATTTTAGTAAGACCTAAACTTATTTTTAGATCCAATTCATGCCCTACTGAGTGGTTATTCATTGAAGATATCCCTTTTGAGGAGTATTTTAACCTATCTCTGTTTATAACCAAGTTTAAGAGTGAAATTTTGATCACAGTACTAGATCCAGAGTTTATTAGAGAACTTGAAACCCAATTAGCCAACTTTTCAATTGGCTAGAACCTTCTGAACTCCCCTTAGTCATCCCTTACCACTGATAGACTCCCTGAATTTTCTTAAACAGCTTCAACATCTTTAAGCTCACCATCATTTCCCCACACCTCTGAGGATCATCACTCATCTCCATTTATACCTTCACTCCACCATCAACCTATCAATACCCGTCAAATACCCATTACCCATGTTACTCCAACCCCCCTTGTTGTCCCAAATCCTCCTGTTACCACAACTCTTGTTCTCAATCCTATCTAACTTAGATCTATCACACTCAAATATGCCCCTCTTACAATGCATGCACGTCAAGGTGTCTTGCTTGTAGATTATCCAAGTAAAATTACATTATTTGATGGCATTGGAACTTTCACAGCACGGCAGCACACTAGAAAATGATAGATTATTTTGAACTGCATGAGATTGACATAGGAGATGTTCAAATGAGAATATTTGTCCAAAATTTAGCTGGATATGTGAGAACATGGTTTATATCTTTCCCCCTCAAACCATAGATAGTTTAGAAGTTCTTTACCAACAATTCTTAAATAGGTGGGAGAAGAAAAAGAACCCCCTTCAAATTCTATGTGAATATGAAAATCTTAAAAGGGGACCAAACAAAACTATTTAGGACTACTGTACCAGGTTATATAATGCAATCCCCCTTGACCTTAGGCCTCCACCTGGCTTAGCCCTCATTAAGTTTCCAGACGGATTTGACACAGATATGACTTTTCAACTTAGAGAAAGGAATCCCCCTAAACTTGAAGATATGCAAAGTGTAGCAGTTAGCATAAAAGCTAATCTGATATTCAAAAGGGCTAGGGTTAGAAACGAGAGAAGAACACCTTTAAAATATGAAACTTCACCCTTTGATCACAAAATGGATGCTTTAGCTAAAGGAATGGAAAGGTAAATGGATAGAATAGAAGTCATTGAAAGAAAATCTCATTGGGATAATCAATAGGCTAATCTAGTAAGGAATGCAAACTTTAGGAAAATCCAAAACTAGAACATTGGTAAAGATGGGCCTGATCAGAACATTAGACCACCTTTCCAGGAAAATTATGTTGAAACTTCCCACCAAGAAGACCTTGAGATAAACACCCAAATCAACCTTATCGGCTTAGATGATGAAGAAACTATTTTTGTAACTTAAGATGATCAAGAAATATGTATGATTCAACAGTTATAGACCCAAACTAGAGAATCTTTCAACTATAAGCAAGGGTATGACTCTGCTATTTTCGAAGTTCATAAACAGTACAATTTAAGAAGAAAAAAGAACGTTGATATTCGTGATTAGAATAAAAAAGCAGCACCTAACCAACCTAAGAAAGTAAAGGCTACAAGTTGGAATTCTCAAGTTACAAAAACCATATAAATCCTCTCTAGACAACATCAAAACCCTCCTAGTCCCACCATTGAAGATATAATCGATAACCAACCTACTAAAGAGCAACCTTCCAATTTAGTCCCCGTCAAGGGAACAGTGGAACAACTTCTAGAAATCATGTTAGAAAATCCAGATAAAAAAATCTAAACAATGAAAAAGAAGAAAAGACTACTAAGATCCTTGGTGCAAAAAATTCAAATGTTCAAATAGATAAATCCCCCCTACCTTTCAATTTGGGAGGAGAGGCGGTGAAGCTTAAAATCTCAGTGCCTCTGACAGAATTGGTTAAACATGAAACTTACAGATCTCAAATTAGTAAATCTTTGAACTTCGTTGAAAATGAAGACTCTGTGAATCTATTTGATGACCAACCTGAGTTAATTTTCAGACTAGATGTTAATGGAAAGCTAGTTGAAGGAGGGATACTACCCTTCTACATTAGCCTTAACATCCATGATAAAATCCTACATAATGCCATCCTTGACCCTGGGGCTTCACATAATCTTATGCCTAAGTCTGTAATAGAAAACTTAACTTGGATATCACCATGCCTTACAAGGATATGTTTTCCTTTGATTCAAGCCAAGTTAAGTGTTTAGGGCTAATAAAAGATTTTTGTGTTTCCCTAGTTCAGTACCCTGTCAACACCATACTTATGGAAATAGTTTTTGTTGATAGACCCCCTAAGTATGGTATGTTGTTGTCCAGATCTTGGGGTGCCAAACTCTAGGGATCTCTGCAACTGGACATGTTATATGCTACCATATCAATCTTTGGACATCCCAAGAAACTGTATAGAGAGACTTTGATGAAGTATGTAGTGAGTACCTAGGAGAGACTTCAGAACTTTCCTATATATTTAGTGCATTATGTTATTGTTTCTTTCATACTTTACAATGCTGAAACTATCAAGAAGATACTCCGAACAGTATAATAGGAGAACCAAAAGAAATTGCAGTATTAAAAGAAAATCAAAATGTCCAAATTCATGAGATTTCAAATAAAAAAGATGACCCAGATGCCTTAGTCAAGAAAGATTTCACTACCCCAGATGAAAATTATGAGCATGAAATCCTATGGCATCTTGAGTTTGATGTGTTAGTCAACAAACTAGGAGCAGGAGCAGGTGTATGGATTTATAACTTAGAAAACGACCATTCAGAGGGTCATGCCTATAGGTTTAACCTTAAATGTACAAACAACATGGCTGAATATGAAGCACTTCTATTACGTCTGAAACTGGTTAAAAGGTTAGGAGCCATAAGAGTCTCTATCATGGAAGATTTTGAGTTGGTGATGAAACAAAACAATGTTGTTTATATGACTAGAGATCTTAGACTAGGATTTTATAAATGAATAGTTATAGAGATACTAAATACATTCTTAGAAACCAATCTTGTTGTTATTCAAAGAAAACACAACATGCAAGCTCATAGCTTAGTCATGTTTACTAGCACTTGTAAGTTGCTCTTTAAGCCCAACCATCAGTACATTGTTGAGGTTAGGCATAGACCTACTATTCCTGACAACTTAAAGAAATGGCAAGTATTTGATAGTTATAAATAAATAAACAATTTTTTCACTTTAGATGAGGAGTTTGTAAATAGCAACATATACACAAACATAGAATTAGATTTTGATTACACAGATGAAGTAGAAATTAACAAAGTAGAACATGATCAGATAGATATATTTCATCCCACAAAGTTTACAAAATCATATATTCAAGACCTAAAGCAAATGGAAATTGATGAATCAATTAATGAAGAAATTGAAGTCATAAACCTTAAAGACAATTTTCTACCCAAAGGATTAATTCCCTTGGAGGACTTATTCAATTCAAACGATATTCCTAAAAAGCCTAAAATGGAACCCTTGAAATCTAATATTGAGGAATGTAATATAGGCTCTGAAGAAGATCCCAAGCTGGTAAAACTTTCAAAATCATTACCTCCCAATGAAAAAATGAAATATATGGAATTGCTGAAAGAATTCTAGGATTTTTTCACCTAGAGTTATGAGGATCTAAAATCCTATGATACTAGCATAATACAACACACTATTCCCTTAAAAGAAGACCAAAATCCTTTTAGACAGAGGCTTAGAAGAATTAACCCTGTTCTACTACCTTCTATTGAAAAGGAGATCAAAAGAATGTATGAAGCTAGGATTATTGCACCTATCAGGTTCTCAGATTAGGTTCCCAATCTGGTACCCACTAGAGAGAAAATTGGTGAAATTAGGTTGTGTGTTGACCTTAGGAATTTGAATAAAGTTTCACTTAAGGATAACTATCTTCTTCCAAAAATGGATCACATATTAGAGATGTTAGTGGTTTCCTCCAGAATCTCACTGCTAGATGGGTTCTCCATTTATAACCAAATCCTAGTCCACCAAGATGATCAGGCAAAGACTACGTTCACTAGTCCATGGGGCACTTTCATGTATGTGAAAATGCCATTTAGGTTGAAAAATACAGGGGCCACCTTTCAAAGAGAAATGGACATAGCCTTTGCTAAATAAATTCATGACTTCCTGGTAATATACCTTGATGACCTCACATTTTTCTCTAAATCAGATCTACAACACCTGGGTCATCTTAGGCAAGTCTTTACTAAGTGTAGGAAATATCGAATTTCTCTAAATCCTAAAAGATCTCTATTTGGGTTGGAAGAATGGAAATTATTAGGCCACATTATCTCTGAATATGGTATCAATATTGACCCAACAAGAATTGAAGCTATTTTATAGATACCACATCCCAGGAATATCAAAGAACTTCTAGCATTTCTAGGTAAAATAAACTTTTTAAGGAGATTTATCTCTAATTTAGTAGAGTTAATTAGAATACTAAACAAAATGTTAAAGAAATATTCGACTATTAAATGGACTTTTGAGGTTAAAAATCCATTTTAAGATATAAAGTTATCCTTAATGCAAACACTGGTCCTCATGAGTCCAATGTTTGATAGGGAATTCATCATATTTTCTTTTGCTTCAGAACACACCATTGCTGCAGTTCTCTTTGAAGAAAATGATCAGGGCTTTGAACAACCAATAGCCTTCTTCAACAAAGCCCTGATAGATGCACCTCTAAAGTATAATATAATGGAAAAGCAGGCTTTTTCTCTGGTTAAAGCTATTAAAGATTTTTAAGTTTATATCTTGTACTCTCATATAGTAGCTTATGTTCCCAATGCTGTAGTGAAGGATATTTTAACACAGGATGGACTTGATGGGAAGAGATGAAAGTGGATAGCTACAATATTAGAGTATGATTTAGAAATTAAACCTACAAAATTGATCAAAGGCCAAGGTTTGGCTAAGCTCATGGCTGAATCAAACTACCAAGACCTAGACATAAACTTCATTGTAGAACTGGATAATGAAGAGGAGATGGTGACTGCTCAGATTAGCCAAGCCTTTACAGATTCACCATGGTATGTTGATATAATATATGTTCTACAAAACATTCAAGCTCCTCCAGAGTTATCCAAGACTAAAAGTAGGCTCTTAAAGATAAAATCTTTGAATTTTTACATAATTGATAATGCTTTATTTTGGAAAAATCATAAAGGCATCTTTCTAAATTGTTTATTAAAGGAGGAATCTGAAAAAAAAAATTTGCAAGATTTTCATGCAGGTGATTGTGGGGGGCATCTCTATTGGAAGACAATAGCTGATAAGGTCTTGAGGGATGGTTTTTACTAGCCCACTCTATTTGCTGATGTTAAGAAGTTTGTAATCTCATGCTACAAATGTTAGATTTTTGAAGGAAAAAGAAAACTACTACCATTACCTTTAAAACCTGTATCTACTGAAACACCATTTCAACAGTGGGTTCTTGACTTAATTGGTGAAATTCATCCTGCTTCCTCTGCCCAACATA
Organism: Pinus taeda; assembly: GCA_000404065.3. NCBI lineage: Eukaryota > Viridiplantae > Streptophyta > Pinopsida > Pinales > Pinaceae > Pinus > Pinus taeda. The sequence continues at coordinate 23,982 of APFE030465636.1, forward strand.
GATGGATCTTAACTGCCATATATTATTTTACAATGTGGATAGAAGCCATACCCTCAAGACAAGCCACTGATACTGTCATAATAGGTTTCCTTGAGGCCAACATTCTGTCCAGATTCGGTTGCCCCACTAAAATCATCACAGATAATGCTGCAACTTTTAAATCAAAGAGGATGATTGATTTTTGCAACAAATATCACATAACTGTTGCTCATTCCATAGCCTACTATCCCCAGGGAAATGGACTTGCAGATTCATCAACTAAGAGCTTAATGAATATTATCAAAAAAAAATTGGAAGACAATAAGAAGACATGGAATAAGAAATTACTAAATGCTTTGTGGGCAAACAGGCTGACCACAAAGAAATCTGTTGGTACCAGTCCCTATCAGCTAGTCTATGGAATGGAGGTTGTCTTCCCATCTTCCTTGGGAACTCCAGTGATGAAATTACTCCAAGAAGCACAGGTTGAGCCAAATGATATTTAGAAGGATCAACGAGACAATTCATTCACAACAAACCAAGGAGAAAGTGTACATCAGGTCCCAAGTTGTGCAAGAGAAAATCATGAAAGAATTTGACAAGAGAACCAAGGCAGAAGATTTCTATCTAGGGGATAAAGTCTTGAAATGGGACTCAAGAAGAGAAGATAAAGGGAAGCATGGGAAGTTTTACTTCCTATGAAAATGTCCTTACATTATTTATGCTTTCAGAGGTAATAATGCTTATTTTCTCAAAGAATTGGATGGTGCAAAAGTAGGAGAAGGACCAGCAAATGGTCGAATGCTTAAGAACTATATAGATATCAGTCACTGATTTTACTAATCACTTGTACATAATATATCCCTCACCAAGCTTAGTGTGGATTGGATGGTGAATTTTGGAGTTGAGGCCCGAAGAGAAGGCCCTAAGCTTCAAAAGTTTACTATCATAAGTATCAATAAAGAAACAATGCAAAAGGAAAAGTTGCAGAATAAGATCACGGAAATTCATAAGGTCATTGATCTACTAGTTCTTGACATTTCACCAGGAAATTCCATCCCTAACTGGAGCCACTGTTATGTTCCTATACCAATAAGTGTCATAATTTTTTAATGGCTAAGGTCAAATTTGTAATATGTACATACCTTTGCTTTCTCCAAATGTTTTCCATATTGGAAAACTCCAAAAAAAAAAAAAAAATTGTAAAGAGGATATGTCCTAAAAGAAAAATCAAAGGTCAGAAAGAATAAAAAGGTCAAAAAAGATGAAAAATGAACCCCAAGAAAGAAAAAAGACCATGAAAGTGTGTAAGTCAGAATGCCACTACCATTTATTTTGATGAAGAATAAGAAGATTGGGTGCAGCTTGTTACTTTTGCCACAATCCATGGATAGTCAAAATGTTTAAACTTGGCTATTTCATGTTTTCAATTTTATGCTTAGAAATAGAGGATAAACTCTGACCAAACTATTTAATCTTGGTAGATAAGTAGATAGGTAGAGAAAATAAAAGGAGCTCAATTGTTTAATTTGAGCCTTTGGATGTAACAAGTATAGACATAGATAGATTTCTATTGTAAAAGAAAAGACATATCTTTTGATGAGGGTTTGCTAGCTTAAGTGCACCCTAATAAAGAGTAGAGAGAATGGTAGGATGAGTAGATGGGTAAGTAGTTGGATGGTTGCAGAATTATAGTGATTGATTGGATAAAATCATATCATTTACTTTCATCATCAAGTTGTGAAAAGTATGGATGCCAATGGAACATTTTACAAAGTCAAATGATTAATTCCCCCATTCATTTTACCTTCAATTTTACTAATTGCCCATAAGAAATGACAAAAGTACCCAAAAACCTTAAGTTAAAGGGGCTTAGAGAATTTATCTAACTTCTGGAGGGACCAGATCCTCTGCCCAATAACTGATAGGATCTAAGTACTAAAACCCCCTTTCCCGTACATTTTATTAAAATCCCATATAATAATATCCTGCCTCGAGATTTGAAATATAAACCTTATTAATAAATTAATTAAATGGGTTAATTAATCGACCAACGACTAATTAAGAGCCATAACCCTCTTCCAAACAAAAAAGGGTTAATTAATCAAATAGCGATTAATTAGTAACCTCTTCCACTAATAAAATTGGCCCCAACGTCATTAAGCCTCCCTAATCCGCAATTAATATCCCATTGGGCCCCTACGTTAACTCCCTGATCAAATCACACCCCCGACCACCATGGGATTTGATCCCTTCAGATTCAATGGCAGACTACATGGCGCTCGATGAATGGCATCAGGCAGCCTCCCCCCAAAACAACTTATCCCGAAAAGTGGTGTGATAGATTCCGCTTACCGCCTTCGTTTACCACCTCCAATACGCGACAAAATGTCATATCCCTTGATTCGCACCAACTCTCATTTTCTGATGTACCTACCAATATCATTGACTTTATCAATAAAACCAAAAAAGTCATTGTTTTTCTTTTTTGATCATGAAAAAGGACATTCTGACTCCATGCAAAGCACGGAGTACGTTCACCTGCCAACCTTCTACCAACCATTAACCTTCTGAAGCCGCTGAACTCCAAAATACCTTGCAGACCTATGTGCTTCCTGCAAATAGTGCATTGTCACCATTTCACTGTTCAAATAGCCAAAGCTAAGTATTTACCCCATTTCCATTGAGAAACCCTGTTTTCTTGCCAAACCTCAACTAAATTGCTTTAAAAACTAAGTAATTTGGTAAAATTAAGCTACCTGGTAATCTACAAATACTCCAAGCTACACCAATTCTCCCCAATTTCACTAAACCCTTCGCCCTCGTCCTTGAATCCACAAGAACCAAGGATGGAAGCCCCAATTGAATTGAATATTATGCCCATTACGACTCCCCAAAGGGATTTAGACCACCTTCCACTTGCAGATAAAGACTTCCAGATTAAGGAAACCTCAGTCTCAAAATCCCCTTTAAAACTTTTATGAAAGTACAGAGACCAGTACTTGAACCAGGAAGACTCCATTGGATTTTGGGAGTCAGGATTACCAAAGTACCAGTTCCTAGAGTACATATATTCCTAGAGATTGTACCTTATTGCCACATGAATTATGATCCTATCTAGAGAGCAATGAGAACCCCTGACTAGTCTGTTTCATTTACTATGACTGTTGAATCCATTAACCAAATGCTTCAATTGCAGACAAGCCAAAATTTGACTCCTCTTTCCATTGGAGATATGCTGAATAGATTCCCTACCCTCACTTCAATTAGACTAGCTCAATTTTTCTAGAATTTTATCAGAGAGGAACAATTTATCCCAAAGGATCCTCCTCCTTATCTGTGGACTATTTTCTCCGGCCTTGTCCAAGACATTATAGATATGATATCCAGTTTGCTAGGCTACACCACAAGTGAATTTGTGGATGAAATCTTAATATCCTTCATGTCAATCTACTCTCTTGGCCAACCACCAGCCATCATATTTGATTATGCCAAATTTATTGCTGACAAAATGTGATCAGTTCATGAGATTAGAAAATGAAAGTGTGTTTTAGTACTCTTCAGTTGTGTATCATTTATTATTGTATTACCAAGCTGATAGGTTTCCAATTGCCATCCAAAAGCTTGATTTGAGAGGAAACCCCAGACCAATAATCTTTTGGACTTCTTTAATTCACAAATATGATTCTCAATACTCCTATATAGATTTCATAGACCTCTTTGTTTACCCTGTGACAACCATGCTACTAGGAAGCTCTTCACCCAGAATCAGTGCAGACATTAGGAAGGTCCTGCAGTTGTCAAAGCAATACAAAGTAAGGGATTGGTACTTGTACCAAAACCATACTGAAATCCAAATTTATGGATGTGAATTTCCACCTTACAAATTGCCTAGATACATCCCAATGAGATTGTTTGCTCTAGAGTACTATAGGAAAATTATTAACTGAGATGAGGTGAACTTTGTAAAATCTAAGAAGAAATCCCAACTTAGAATAAAGGATCAGCTGGACCCTTTCATTTGTAACAATAGGGAGGAGGAAAGGAGGCAGATGAAATCATCCAATGATTTGAAACTGAAACAGAGTTTCATGTGGACATATGACCCGTTTAGCTTCATTTGTAATGGGAGACAAAAGAATAAACTATCTCCTTACATCCACAATAGGATCCACAAAATTGAATAATATGCTAATCAATCTGAATGGGTGGAAGGAACTGTGATAGATCGAGATAATACAAAGGTTGTTGTTGATAATGTATTAATGGACTTAGACAGAAGACTTGTTGAGGATTCCTTTGTATAGGTTCCAGGAAAGTCTTAGTCTTAGAGACAAGCACAGGGCCACAGTGTGCAGACAGAAGAAGTAGATCCATCAGTAGAGGTAGGACCATCAGGATAACCAAAGTCTTCAGAGAAAGTAGGGACATCAAAGAAACCAGAGCTTTTAGAACATCTAGAAGAATCTGAACAACCTACAATTTCAGAGAAACTTGCTCAACCTAAACAAATCATGACAAATCCTCCTATTTTATAGGCTCCTCCTAATGAGGAAAGGAACCTTAAAAGATACAAAGGTGAGGCCACTCCTTCCAGTAGGCCCATTGACCAAACCTATACTAAGAGGTAGATATTAAATCCATATGTAGAGCAAGAATATACTGAGGAAATAGTAGGGATTTCAGGGGTAGAGAGAATATAAAGCAGGTACAACACTCCTTTAAGAGGGATAAAAGAACCTTCCACCTCTTAAAGTCAAATGTTGGAAAGGCAACAGAGTGTGGAAGTATCCTCCTTCAAGGCTTCCCATAGGAAATAGCCAAAAAATCAAAGAAAAATACAAGGAAATCAAGGCAATGAATGAAAGGCCGAAGGTGCAGAGCTATGCACAGTATCTGAGGATGGCTCCAACAAACCAAACAAGGTTAATGCTAGCCTTTAATATAAAATAAGGCAAGATGCACATGAGCTTTGTCAAGCCAACCATACAACAACCAAAATCAGTGGCAAATTACCTTAGGATAGATTTTGAGGTATTAGCAAAGGATATCCATCCTATTCACAAAATTGAGTTGCATAAACAAACCGGAGAACTTGTCTATTCCACCTTGACCAGCAAGGCCATAGCTGCCCACCAACTCCGGAACTCATTAAATAACATCTCAACACAATTTAAGTTGGAAAAGGCCTCTTCGCAGGCCAAAGACACCAGAATAAAGTCCTTAGAGTACTTGGTCATAGAGCTGGGACATGATCCCAAGGATGTTAAAGTAGAAAAGTAGTTGATAAAGAAGACGAATGATGGCATAGCTACACTGAAGAAGCAACCCAAAATCCCTCCTCTACATCATCCTCAAATAGGTGAAGTGTTAGAAACATAGAAGGAGGAAGAACTTATGGACCTATTCCTTAAGTTAAATGACCAATTGAAGGAAACTGAAAAAGGATTGGATAATTTCATACAGTCCAAGTAGAGTGAGTTGGCCACCACTCCTCAGACTGTAATATTTATAGTTTCAAAAATATCTCCCTCCACCTTGGCCGCTACCTTGGCACCAACAATTCCACCAGCAACAACATTGCTAGTGATAGGTATTGCGTCAGGCACAGGTACATCACCCAACATAGAGACACCAATAGAGAAAACTATAGAGTTGATTAAGGCCATGGAAGAAATGAGTATCTAGGCCACTGAGCTTAAGAAGCTTAAAGAATAAGTGTCAAGTTTAGAAACCAATTGTAAACTTGCACAAATACAGCATAAAGAAGAAACTTAGAGGAACCTAAGAATGGCAGAAAGGATAAAGGCCCTTGAGAATGACTTAACACTGCAATAACCCTTAGGATATATAAAAGAAATTCTTTGGGCCAACATCATTGATTCCATCAATGAGGTTTGGCCTTCAATTCAGATTATTTTTGAGAAAACAGAATTGGTTAAGATGGTTATAGAGGAAATCCACAAAATAGTAGAAGAATTGGAAAATAAGGATGAAAAGGCTAATCAGTTGATCACCTTTTTGAATAGCAAAAATATATATGAACATGATGAATTAGATGTAGAAGACAAAACGGAAAAAATCATAGAAATCAAAAATGTTCTCACCAAAAGGAACTTAATGCTCAATTTGGAGAAAAGATGTCAAAGCTTCCAAAAAGACAATGATAGCTTTATGCTAAAGTATGGCATATTAAGAGAAAAAGGACTTCCCAGTCCTATGGTGATCCATGATAAGTTGATGACCCAGGAAGATTATGTTGACAAGTTAAACAAGCTGGCCAAAAGCGAAGCGAGTACTTCAGCGGTGAAATATTTACCCACTGCAAAAGTGCTTTATAATGGCTTGGAGAATCTGTTCTACATAGAACATGAAGTCAGGCACTTATTAAGAATAAAACTAAATTTTTCTAAGTACATAGAAGCTGATGAAATCTATAGGAAAATGATAATGGTGAAGTTACCTAATAGTGAATGGTGGACTAGTTTGACTGATTTACTATAAGTTATTGTAGTAAATCTATAAGATAAAAAATAACTGCCAGGTAAAATAGGTAAAAGAAGATCAAAATAGCATAGGTAAAGAGTATCAGTAGGTCAAATATGAAAGTGATTCCAGCGCATAATTACAAAGCAATTGCAAGATTCAAATCCGAGTCATAACAACCAGCATAGTCACAATAAAGGGATGACTAGAAGACAATTCTACATTTGTCTCTATCTTCATGTTGAGGATATTTTTTGTTTCCTAGAATAATTCTCATATAATTATGAGATATTTTGTATTAATTTTTTATAAATAATTCACAAATCAAGTAATTAGTGTTGATTAAAACACATCTTTGTAGACATATTATTTTTTAGCCAACGAGCTATTGTACTCAAGACTGGACTAGTTTTACTGGAAATGAAATAAATCTGAGGGCATTTCACTGGATTCTTGTGCACAATTGGAAGAAATAAGTATCATTTTCTCATGTTTAAATATTGTATTATTTTTATGTTATGAAATATTCATATTTGTTTCTTATACAATCTTAAAATCAAACAAGGAATATATCATCAGAGTTAGCCTAAGTGCTCTCTATTTTAACTATTTTCTTAATTTATGTTTTCTACTAAACTACCTTGGTCTGGGGATTCTTAATTTCCCCCTTACTTCCATATTTTACCCCCCACTTTTGGCCCATAGTTAAGGATTCTTCATTGCCCTTTGCTACTGGCCATCCTTGCTTTCTTCATTCCAATCCCGGTTAAGGATTACTCATTGCCCTTGGCCCTGGTTAGGACTTTTTACCCATTTGAACCTGAAAATTTTCTCATGTTGTGCTAGCGTACCTTGTGGACTCTTACCTCAGTGATAGATCAAATCCATTTAATCCTTTCTTAATTGACTCCATAGCCCAATGGCCTAAACATTTTCTCTGCCCATTTGTCTTCCTAATTCCACCACCCAATCAAAACAAACAATCCTGAACATTAAGAAAAATCATAAAATCTTATTTAAACAAAGTTAAATTATAAAGATAGAGCCCTCTCTGGACTTAGGTTGGCTAGAACCTAAGTCTAAAATATTGGTTTGGGGTTACCTCAGACTATTCCTTTTTTGATAACTTCTAAGGAAGAAATCTGAGTGATAACAACCCCTTTGGTGCATGTATTATTTTATTATCATAAGATCCTTACATCCTCATGATTGTTTTCATGCAAAATATTTTGGGTTTATTAATAATTTGTTAATTAATTTGGTCAGTCATGCTCCAAATCTATGGTACTTCTCACTATTCATTAGACAACAATTGAATTGCTCTATTTTTAATTCAAGTGTAGAGGCACCACCATATCCAATTTTTTTGTCATATAAGCTTTATATATACACACAGATTTCTATTTTAAGATATCAAAAGAACTCCATCCATATTTGGATGGGTATGAACAATAAGATTGTGAATTTTGTGTTTGCATGCTTTGAGTTGACACAATGGAGTTCAAGTAGAGTCAAGAATGTGTCCTTGAAATTTTATTTAATATTGTCTTACTAATATTAATTGTTAGCCTTAGGAGTGGTTTTTAGACTTCCATTACATATTGGTATGTTTGGGTGACAGTTCTGTTGACATACTTATGAAGGTCATACCATTCTTAATGTATGATGTCTTCATGCATACACTAAGTTGTATTGCATGTGTGCATACTCTTCATAACTCTGGCCTTGGTTCATTCTAGATTTGAAGATATAATTTGTGCTTCTTATTTATTTTAGCTACAATTATTTAGATTTTTTTTACTTAAAGACCCTTGTAGGACCAAACTATGAATTTCCAATGAAATATGCATATGTTACTAAATATAATAACCTAGTAAGGTTAATTTTCCTTCAATAGCATTTTCCCCAACAAAAAAAATTACATTCCAAAATGGATTGCATCATTACATGTAGATGCACAATCAAATGTTAAGTTGAAAGACATTTTCTTTTACAAAACATAGTCTCGTACAATGACCTTCCTTTCATGAGGTTAATGATTTTTCATGGGAACCTTTATGAATAGATGTCCTTACACAAGACTTTCATAATTGTTTTAGAATGGAAATTAATTAACAATCATTTTCTTGTTAACGTTGATAGAATGTCATGAGCTTTATTTTGGTGCTTTATATAGATTCCCTCTATACACTTTCATATCAATTATCCTTTCTAGAATTGGTTGTAGGCTTCACTCCTCTTATGACGAGGTGTTTAATATTGGAGCCTTCTCAAATTCCAAGGATATAATAACTCATTAACAAGGTGCATGTAATTTTTAATACTCACTAAATAGGCCCATAAAAAAATTAAAAAATAAAACCAATTTATTGTTGTCCCTCTCTTACTTATTGAAATAATCAATATGTTATTTATTTTCTTTCATTGCTCTTTTCTCCCCTAAAATTAAAAATTGCATAATTATTTGTTCCAATAGAGTATTTTAGGGTTTCTCCTCTCCCTCATGCTACTATAGTTATCAAAATACTTAGATTTTAGCACTTGTATTGGTTTCTCTTGGGCTCCTTGTGTGTCAAGATTTGTTGTAATTGTAATTGGTGGGATTCATTGGTATATATAGCACATAATGAAGAATTTAAATATTAAAGTGATAACATGATTATAAATATAGTATCATAAGCTTTTACTTTTCTCCAATCTTTTCCCATATGGACGAGATAGCTTTACTTCTCACACAAGCTTTCCCTCTAAGGATGAACTTAATTTTGAAAAACTACTTGTGGTAGTTTATGCTATATATATAATGCAATGTAGTGTGTACATTTTGTATAGGGAGAGAATGCACAATATACTTGTGTACTTGTGCTTCTGTATCTTACTGACTTGTTTTCTCGTATTTATAACTTCCGTCATTTTATCTTTGAACACATATCATTTTACCAACTAGAAGTGACACTGATTAGTGAAATAAAATTCTTGAAATGCTATAGGGATATAACTTAACAATAAGATAACCAACATGACAAAGTATACACCATAAAATAATGAGGGGGAAAAAAATATACGTAAAACTAGATATCAGTAATTATATACACTACATATGATAGCCATAAAATTGTAGAACATTTTTACAGTATTACAATGATTGAGTTAAGATACAACATGAAAGAAATTTATGCCAACATTTTTTCAAATTGATGAAAAACCCATAACTATGCGTACATTGTAGTTAGTATTATCGTCGGATTCATCTAGTCTACCTTCATAATAAATCATAATCACATACAACTATCTCAAATAAAATGTAATGATTGTTTACTACATAACTGAACTGTGGGAGAAAGAAAGAACCAAAATTTTAAAATGCACAAGAATTACATTGAGGCCCAGTTTTAGACAGTGAAAATGTTTCATCTCCTTCACTAAGTGTCATTACAGCAGTCATGGCCACAATATTTGCAATGTATATGCTTTTCAGCCAATTCGTCCTTACTAAAAGTTAATCCCCTTAGCTTTTAATTATTTCAAACAAATTTTACCATTTAATTTCTTGTCATTTTCTAAGTGAAGAAGACTTAGTAAGAGTCAACTCCTTTCCTATTTGAATTTAATCAAGTCTGTAAGTGAATTTAGTAATGCATACTTCATTTGAAACAAGAAAATAGATCTGTTGTGCTATACAACAACCCTCCCCATTTCAAAATTTTCATCCAAAACTTTAACAAGAAATGGGTCCCTTTTTTATGACTTAGGTAAAACCAATAATTCAATAACAATAACAAATTTTGATTTAACCACATAACACATGAAATTCCTTATGAAAAGGTCTGATCCGATATAAATATCAATCAAGAAATTTTCGTAAAACAAATATAAAATAATATGTCACACCCTTTATTTAAAGGATAGACTTAAAAGGCCCCCATTGGCAATCTCTGATGCAATAATGCTATCGGAAAGTGCAAATCACAAGTTAACAAAGAAGCATTCCAATAGTTTACTCAAATATCTTGATGTGATCATCCGATCACAATAAGCCATCGTTGAAGCGTGAAACACATAACTATCTATTGGCAATCGTTGATGCAATTTCATTAAAGGCGCACTTTCCAATAAAAGGTTGTTTAAACAAATGTTTGCGGGTTTAAACCTTAAATCAATTATAAACAGAAAACAAAGGATTTATTTATTATCCTGCTTCCCCATGATAACTCACTTTTATCGGAATCAGAGCTATGTATGGAAACAGCTAAAGCTTAACGTTTGGGCCTCCCAATCTGCGATATGTGATTTTCGCTAATTGCTGATCCCGAAAGTCACGAGATCCACTTTAAAAGACTATTACTAATATCTGCGATGCAACATATCATTATGACATTCAAGTATCATGATTGGTCGTTATAAAAGTCATTAATTGAGTAGTTAAGGTTGAATCCTTTGACGATTTCATCTGTGGTAATATTTGAGTTCATATTGCTTATCATGCTTGAATTACCATTAATCTTTTGTATTCTATGTTGGCTTTGAATGGGTTTTTTTCTCTGTTTCATTGTTTTGTTTCTTTTGCAGAGAAATTCTGTGTTGATGAATCCAGCTAAAATTATGAAGAAATCAAATAAACCAAAGGCCCTCATTGTATCCAAAGAGGAACCAGTGAAGAAGGTCTTGATATCGGATACTACCTACCTTGGTGTAGGCAAAGCTTCATGGGAGAGTATATACAATTTGTTGGAAGCTAAAGATCTAGAAGAGATTGAAGAAGAAGTGGCAACACTTGATTCCACTAAAAAGTCAGAGAATACTCTTAAGGATTTGGCCAGCTCCTTTCCTCATAGAATAGCAGCTCGCGCCAAGGTTTTACCCTATAATGACTTGGTTAGTTGGGTTATTGAAAGAATCAATATAATAGACAGAGCATTCTTTACGGCTGATGGGAGAATGTTCGGGTCATTCAGAGGAGAAGATATCAAAAGAATGTACCATTTTCCTAAACCACAGAAGTGATATAACAAAGCATTTTCAGAGGTTTTCACCAAAGAAAATTCCATCAAATCGGACCCTATCAGATAGTGGAGGCATTTTCTGACCAAACACAAGTATGAATCATCAGGTATGTACTCCGTAGACTCCGTAGACTCACTAGAATCTCCTTACTATTATGTGGGCGCGATGATGTGCAGACTCTTTGGAGTCCATGATTCTGCCAAATTTTCTATAGAGATGGTACCTTCAATGGAGGCTATAGTTAATTCTTATATCATGGATTGAACAACCATTTTGTCTAATAAAATGGCCAACCAAATACTTGATTATAGGAAAAACAGGTTCATGACTACCCAGGTAATACCCCCGTTTTATATGAGTGCCTATATTTTGGACACTATTTGTTTCAATTCTGAATACCCCATTCTAGGTTGGAAATGGACTCCACAGGACCCGAACCCCATTCATATCTATCATAACAAATTGTGGAAAGCCCATTACAAAAATAATATTTATAGAATCTTTCATGGTTTTGTCCTCTCTGTGTATTATGCCATATTCAATAAACCCGCTCCTAGGTTGTCCGAGGAAGCATGTGTTGACCTAACTGCTATTGGTAGTTGGTTTGGTGAAGAAAAGTTTACCTACATAATTTTTGGCAGCACTATTGACCCACATGTCCTTTCCTTATACATCCCTGATAAGTTACTTGCCAGAGAATTAGCATATCAGGTAACAGTAAAAGGGATGTCAAGGAACCTAAAGGAGTCTAAAAAGCATATGTGGTCTTCATTCCCCCTCCAATGTGGTGCTTTCACACTGCATGACTTCAAACATGCAGAGAAGGAGGCTGAGAAAATAAAAATGTTAAAGTTAGCGGTCATCCCAAAAAGGTAGTATGATCCTAAATCTGTTGCCTACAATGTCACTTCTGAGGCCAAAATCACCAAGTTTGAACATGAGAGTGATAGTTATGATGATTTTTTTTGCTTCAGCTGAGTTATTTTATCAAGTAAAATAACTGGAAAAAATCAAATTGGGAGCAGAGGGACTAGAGGAATTTTACAAGTTCAGGACACAGAGATTGGAAACACTACCTCTGGACTTGTTAGATACTACCTCTATGGTGCAATTAGAGGGCCACTGTGAAGATAAAATTATTGAAAATACTCCTAAAAAGGAAAAGACCTGAGAAAGGGAGCAGACACACGAAGGAAAAAGTGAGCCCCTTGATACGAATATCAATATTGATCCTAAATTGATCAAGGAATGGGAGCAGTTCAACTCAATCATCAATCACCTGAATATTTCCTAGGAGCTCACTACACCAAAAGTGTCTACAGTACAAAAGCTAGAAGTTATTACTGTTCTGATTGAAGGTACAAGAAGCCTACCCAGAATTCAGTAAGACATAGAGATCATTCTTGAGAATCCAACAGAGGAGATTGTACTACGAAATGAAGAAATACCACCTCTAGATGTATTCTATAGTCCAAAGCATAGAGATGTAGTTAAAAGACAGAGGAAGAAGAGAAAAATTGATCAAATTCCTCTTTTAACTCCTCAGGCAAAAATGATGAACATGGTAAGGAAGGCAAAAGTCAATCGCTCCGAGGATTTAACAAAGCTATCTCAGTATGTAGGAGCCTACATAGCAGTGACAATGGATAAAGCCTCAGAGGTTAGCCATTTGTTAAGTGAAAAGGATCAGAGGATTACCCAACTTGAGGTGAAATCGGCAGAGCAACAAAAAAAGATCACTCAGCTTGAAAAATAGTTAACAGAGCAGAGGCAGCAAAATGAGTGATTAAGAGAGCAATTGAAACTACAAAAACAAAGGATTGATGAGCAGACTCTCCGTAAACAACAAGAATTTTTTTAGGAGTTAAGCAGGCTTCAAATGATAGTGAGCAAGAGAAGAAGGCAAAGGAATATCAAATCGCACAAATGTAAGAATAAATAGAAAGGTACAAGGGTTATCCACAGGTAGGTGAACTCAGAACAAAAGCCTTGGAAATAACCAAATCCTTTTATCGACAATTGGATATTCTTTGCCATAACATATCATTGGCCAACCCATTAACCGATATCTCTGCATCATTGATTGAGAAGGCAATGGATGCTAGACTTGAATTGGAAAATATAGATGAAAGGTTAACCAATTTTCTGTCGTGGCAAGATTCTACAAAAGGAATGGCTGCCAACTTGCCGAGAATACAAGAATCGCAAAAGGAAATCTTGTTTTATGAATGGGAGTCCTAGCTAATGAAAGTTGAAAGAGCAACTTCTAGATGCAGAGCTGCTATGAATGGTCTGATAGAATTAATACATAACAGTTTACATATGTCAAACTTGATCAACGATTGCTCTGCAGGTAAGCTCCCACAAGGAAAGGCATTGGAACATCATTGGAAACAGGAGCTGGTGAATAAAGAAAAAAAGATTGGAGAAATCCAAAACTTGACTTGGGAAATATTCTAGCTTTTCCTAGTCAAACCACATAGCCAGCAAATGGCCATGAAATTTATTTTGGATGCAATCAACTGCATAATCTCTAAACTCTCTGGTGCCACCTATACAACCCAGCTACACTCCAGGATGAGTCAGTCTCTAGAAATCCAGCCTATGCTCGCAATCTGCCAGCTGCAATAACAAGAAAAGAATTTGGTACAATGAATTCATTCAACCACTACTGCACTACTATTTTCATATTGAATCCCAGATTTTCATGTCTACAGTTAGACCAACACATAGCGATTTTTATTGATATTTTGTTTTTATTTTTAGTATTTAAGACCCTTTCATGTATTTAGAAGGGGTCCACAATTTGTATTAGAACTTGACTTGGGAGTTGCACTACTGTACTTCTAATATCTTTTATCAAAATCTGGACCAAAGTTCTGCATTTTTGTGGAAGAGGCTTTTATAAGATTTGCACTTTTTCATCTTTTGCGGATATTCTCAAATAGGAAAGCATAATATAAATGTTGTTTACATTGGGAGAATCCAAATGCATACGGTACTAGTATCACTATTTTTGTCTTATTTCTCTTTGTGAATGAACATTCCTTAAAAGTTTCTGTTATTGGTATATATATGTTTTTCAAAGAATTCTTTAACATATCATTTCTGAATGTTTTAGAATTGTTATCATTTGGATATATATGTCAGTGATATATATTATGATGAATGCGATAATGTTTTTATAGTTACTTTGTTTAACTACTTAAACAAAGTAATCATTATATGAATTCATCTTTCTATTTTACGAATAAGCCATCTTTATGATTATTTGTTTAATAGGAATAATAAAAAGTCGTGTTGTTAATAACATACTTGGGCTAGATTAGTTATCTTTGTAAATTTTTGCATTATAGGATAAAACATTTATCACCATCGTTATACACTACAAACCAATCACCCATAAACTCATATATCACTGGAAACTGGTCCCATTATATCCAGTTCCGACCAGATGGAAAAGGAGTTGCACTAAGGTCTAGACTGGGTGGTTTTCCCCGATGTTGATGTAGCGATTTTAGAGGCATCAACAAAATCTCAATCACATATAACAAAGGATCTTCTGGAAAAGACTAGAAATCCAAATCCCGTATCCTCCACTTCTTGGTCCTATTACCCTAAATAGGTACACCCTTCACTAGAATCTAGCACTAATGCAGTCTATTCCATTAGAATGGAATGATGCCCCTATTTCTAGTACCATCCGAGAATGTTTGGAACCACCACTTTCACCATTGTGCCACATACTTACTTCATAAATACAAAAAAGAACAAACTCTTTCTAATATATCGTCCTTACTAGTGTAGTTGTGAAAATTGCGTCAATACCAGAATACAGTTATGATGTTTTGAAGACGTGCATTTGTCACATGATAATGCAAGTTTCAAAACAAAAACTTGATTTGGGATAAAAAGAGTGGCATTATTGGTGACAACATGATTCTTAGGAATTTGAATCAAGAAAACAGATACAGAACGCTAATACTCAAACAAAGGCATAAATTTAAAATATTGTATCATGTCATTAATAAAGCATTGAAGTTTACCCATCATTAGCTTTCTGCTTCTTTAGGAAACTCAGTTCGAAGAGCAAAGACAACACTTGTAACAATGTTCATTAAAAATCACGTGAGAATTGGTGACAAATCTAGCGTCCCTCTAAGAGGAGGAATTATGCTCCTAAAAATATTAATATATGGATCGCAGAGTAGTTTTGTGTCAACTCTGTCTTACACTCTATTGAATAACTCGAAAATGATACCTCTCATGTTTCCCCAATGTCAATAGATCATATTCATATAAGAGGTCATTTAGAACAGTCTTCTCATAAGGATAAGATAGAACCCGGATAACCATTATCAACTAATTGCTTTGATGAGCATTTTCATAAGGATATATATTATCCAATGGTATGATCGTTATAGAAACATCCCCAGCTTAGTGGATAAGGTGAGAAGATAGAGTGATATTGAAAAAAAAACATCAATCTTGTCGAACCAGTTTCACGTGTCCTCCGTGCTCTAAACCTGCAGCAGAAATGAAAGATATAGCTACGAGTATGTTATCAATGGGATAAACATTATCTAATTGGCTTCATTTAAGGAAAATCAGTCATAAAATGCTCACGAACATTGCTAGATCTGTGGGTAAGGCAAGCAGGAAAAACAACTCGGTGTATCGAAAGGGATGACAGTAGTTGTTATAACAGATTTGAAAGAGGAAACATAAGTCCTTCAGGGATCTTCTTCATGAAATTTGAATAGGAAGATGAGGTTATGATTTTAATCTAAGCGAGCATTTCGAGGCATGTAGATTTTTTTTTTGTAAAGTTTGTGAGCAAGGATTCAAATCTAAGGAAGTTTAGAAAGGCCTTACTCTCTCAACCAGTGTATGGAGTGTCACAACTTCTTGGCCATACCACATCAATGGTCACCCCATCACTCTTTACACCTCATCCTATCGATGGTCAACCCAAGCCATTTGCTCAGCACCAACACAGCTAGAGACAAGCGAAAGGAGGAGTCCACGAGGGAACTACCTATCCATTTTTAAATCCCTCAGACCTTTACCATGTTCGACTCTCAATTTTTCAAGAAGAGGGACTTTTTACTACCAACTTCTTCAAGATACCATCATTGGTCCAACAGCGTTTTAGAGAACAGGTTATAAGGTATCTGAAACTACAAAAAAAAAAATGAGGCGGTAGTTATGTGAATTTCTATTAGTATTTTCAACAGGAAAGCTTCAAAATTATGATACAATCGCATTAAAATAGAGATAGGAATACTTTAAATTTTAAGATTGATTTTCTTCACTCTTTTAAGGGATAGAACCCGATAATTTCCAATAACACTTTTTCACGACCCAAAAATCTCCAAACTTTCAAGCTCAACAGAGTGAAAGAAAAGAATATTGTCAATTACTTCTTCAGTAAAATAGTCATTCGAAAATTAAAAATTGAGTAATAATGAACAAATCCATCACCATCTATGTGAGAGAAGAGAACAATGGATTACATATCTCAAGTAATGTTTGGAAAGGATATGAAAAGAGATTAATCTATTATCCGAAGTACTTAATCTATCCATTTCCATTGTAATTGACAAACTTCTAACTGAATGCAAGGTCAAGCTCTAGATCAAGAGGAAATATAAATATTTTGTCAACAATCAATATCATTAAATCCAAATTATTATATGGTACACCTTGTATGCTTCATCCATTCCAATTCACTTGATAATGTCAAATAAGTCCATAGATCAATCAATCCCCACATTTAAAAATAGTACACCTATATGATTTGTGATTTACATATGTTGACATTGAAAACCTTTGAGCACCAACACGGAAGAGAAATCTATAAACAATATGCATCCCTAGTTTATTCAAAAGCTAGAATCTTTTATTGTGCCAACTTGGGATGAATTTCAGGCATGTGTCCACAAATTCATCTCTCTCAACAATTATATAGCATCTTTGTTTCCAATCAACAGTTAGCCTTACTCTAAAGAGGTTGTAGTACGAAAATTATATCACTCATGCAAAATTCATTGGATACACTAATTTAGATAAACTTTTTAGGAATAGAAATAATCATACAAATAATATCCAATCAAAATAATTCACACTAAGAAAAATAATTCAAGTGTGAACATAGATAGTTCTCCTACATCATGCTAGTGAGTGATAGATAGGACATGCAACAAAGAACTGTGCATATGACCCATTTCAAGTGCTCGATATCTACAAATTGATCCATGCGATAGGGTATTCTTCATGTTATGTATTTATTAAAATGTGCTTTAGCCTTGTAAGATGACATCCACTATCTAGTGATCCAATGGACTACATTGTTTTTAACTGATCCTTTTATGCAATTTGAAACATAATTAGTTACGTGCTTGAGATTTAATATAGGAGATTTCACTCCTCATTAAAATATCACTTTATCAATTTCAAAATCCATCATTTTAAACAACCTTAGTTCAAACTTTCCTTTAATTGTAAGTAATCAATATGCTATTCACGTGCTATGGCTTCCAATTCCTCCTCCAAGCTATTTTAAGATTTAATTTCAACCTTATGGCTTTTGGATTACTTTTATTATAGAAATTTTACAACTGAAATCCTTCAGTGAAAACTCTTATTCGTTTAGAACCTAAAGCTCATTCATCTTTACAGAGGTGGGTTGGCCCTTAGGCTACAATATTTGAACTTAGAGCTTTGATAGCATTTGCCACATACCCCAGTGGCCTAATTTTATAGTTTCCTTATAGGCCCCCTTTCCTCAATTTAACTTCTATAAAAGATAGATTCAATAGTCGCGAAAAGTATGATTATTCCATCATTGATGAAAAAATATTATTCATGCAGCTCTACTCATACTCATAAACATTCAATAACATCAAAGTAATGAACCATAAGATAACACAATACAATTATACTCCTAAGTTTAAATGTGCGACACATAAAGAATAAGGAGCCACATACAAAAAATCCCAAGCAATTGAGTCCAACTAGATTATGTTACGAAAGTCGCTTGGAAAAATTGAGCACTGCCACCTAACGTAGAACTATCTTCCACCAGTTCACCCCTGAGCCGAGAGTTTACCATGAATCAACTATGTGCTTTTCATCTCTTCAATGGGTATTTTATATCCTATTTCAAGATACAGGTTCCATTAGTGTCGTCCCACTTTTATGGATATTTTTATCCATTTTCCTATGCTTTTCTTAGAAAATCTCACCTTTCTCTCTCACGAGGCTTTTCCTCATAAAATCTTGCCTTTATCTCTTGCAAGGCTTTTACATTTTTCTGAAGCTTAGCATGTTTCTCCAGCTAAATAACTTAATGGATGTTTATCTCCAAATCCATTAAGCTTATCTAGAATTGGATCTAGAAGCCTTATCATGAAATAATTATCCATTCGCATTCACCAATGAGATTTTATTTGGAAAGAACCTCATCTCTCTGTGTCTCACTTTCCAAACGTTTCATATTATCTTTATTTATTTAAAAGTAAATTATTTATTGTCATTGTGACACCTTGGACCTAGGTTTTCTTAAGTGAGGTTAGAAACGTTTTACATATAATGGAGGGGTGTTACAAATTCCTCCTCCTCCTCAAGCATAGATACCCTTAAAAATCCACCTAAACAACCACAAATTCCTATTCAACCCAATCTGAACCCAAAGGGTAAGTAGGCCCACGAATTCTATACTAGAGAGACCTCTTATCCTACCCATGCTAGATAAAACTAACAAATGAAATTTATATTTGGCAAGGTACTTCCTAATGCACACACACCTTCTCCAACATAAGATGTTCAAAAAGAAAAGGAAGAAAGCACTCATCAATCCAACAAAACACCCTATCTTGAATGATTGACCCATCTTCAACCACAAACCCAAGAAGAAGTCAAATGTTTCTGATAACTGAAAAATATTTGTGTCAAAATTCCTCTTTGTTATAGGCCATTTTGTTGCATCTAGTCAATAGGCCTAAAAATTGGATCAATCCACATATGTGAACACATTTTCATCATCGCTACACAAATGCCTAAGCATGACCTTTCCAAATTACTCAGTTATTTTGTCTAACTGCTAAAAAACAATGCTTTTAATCCCTGGCGTACCATGTTCCTTTCGAGACCTGCGTTCAAAATTAGTTTCTCCATTGTGCACCAGTGCTAGTCAACAATAGTTGCTCCTCGTTGGGGGTGTGTGGATTCTAGAAATTCAGGAAAATAAAAACATTTCTAAATCTTCATCTTCTAGAGGCTTCCAGTGGTTGTTTTAACCATTTACCTTAGATAAGAAGTTCGAGTCATATATGATCTTATTGCAGATACTTCAACTGTTATCCCTTGAGCGCATTTTCCCATCAGAAGTGGATCTCAAGCTCATTCTAGTAAATCATAAACTACCATCCCTCTCCTATAAATTTACTTCCATCCATAACATTAGGGTTGGATTTTTCAGATTGATCATGCCCTCATGTTGCTAACTTCAATCTAAGAGAGTCATCATCTTCATGCATTAGGGTGATATTGAGGTTGGATTAATGACAACAAAGGACAAGTCAACTTGGGAATATCTCTAGAGGATCAACTTCTATGCTTGGTTGTAAACTCTCTCCTATTTCGATTAATACATAGAGTAGCATGATTTCCTATGTGTGTTTTGTTACATTTACATTCATTTATTTAAATACCTCGTTGATTCATTTAATAGATAAATTGAATTGTGCTACATAGATGTTGTTGATCCTTGGCTTGACTTGGTTGTATGTGAAAGGTTCTAATTATAGAATCTGGAGATATGATTGGAGCTAACAAGCTGGGAGGGATGTAAAGGTTATAATGGATTCTCATTAAACCTCTTTCCATTATTCAATTCTCCAAGGGAAACTCTATATTATGTTCTTTCTATTGTTCTAGACTAGTCCACTAAGCCTAGGGAATATACTTTTGTCGGCAATTGTAAAATTTTGATAATAAATTGGTGACTCTACTTGGAATCGTTTCCTTCCCATAGTGGTTTCCTTGACCTTAGAAAAATTTTCACCTGATGAACTGACCTTCATTGCCTCACTCAGATCTTGATTGAACATAGGAAAACAATTATATGAGCTTGATTTGATTTTTTCTATCATAATTTGGTCGAATCTACATTAGGAACCCCCTCGCCTAGAGATAGATCACCCTAGTCCACCTTATCCTTCTTTGCACATCTAATGCATAGGAAAAGTGACCATTATGCACCTGCGTTGATCCCTCTAATATGAAAAACATATCCTCTTTTGCCTTTCTCTCTGATCTTCATTGTTCCAACTAGTTTTTCTTTTGTCCCTAAGTGTGTCTTGGTCGATAAAAAGCATTCACTTTGTTTTCTTTTGTTTCTAGAAGCCTTTGATAAGAATTTGAACCGATTTTTCTTTGTTCTTCTCAATTAGGTCATTAGAAAATTTTGGCTTGACCATTGATTGCTTGAAAGAATTGATATTAAATTCATCTTTCTATATAGTTTCTTTTAGCAGTGATTTAGAAAGTATCTTAGCTTTCATTTTAGTTGCAAATTAATAGGATTGAAAAGAAAAATCTCATTATAATGCATTTTGCATTGCATTTAGGGGTTTTCATGTGAAATTGGAAATTGGAACATTTGAATTAGGGGAATTGATTTAACAAAAAAAATTTGTTGCATCTTGTATGATGCATCACTCTTTCTTCTCTTCCCTCCCATAGATAGATTCTGAATGGAAATAAAATTTCATTTTCTCATTCTAGATTGCATCTTTACAATATTCAAGTGAAATTCATGGCGAGCCTTGAAAATTGAAACATAGATCAAGATAAAATTTAAAATTTGTTGACTCAATCTTAAGGAGAATCTCAAACATTAATGATAACATCTATAGGTCTAGGCTAGAGACATGTTCGAGTGTCTATAAACATAGGGGTTATCATTCTTTTTCAAACATTTCATTTTGAGGGTGATATCTCATTCGACATACATAAGTGTATCAAACTATTCTCCACATAACTTCATGTATATCGGATGGAAATACATGCATGAAAAGTATATGGAAATGCTCTCATCATATGATTATGCATTAGACAACAGTAACACAGACTGTACTTCCACGCACCATCGAGTATATTTTGGAAGTCCACACTAGATTGCTATCCTCACCTTAGGTAACTTAGTCAGGTGCCTTGTATACTATGATACCTTGAACATAACATTCAGGTATATTTCGTACCCATACATAAATCTTTGGTTCTCCAAGGCGGTATATTACAATTCGCAGTTACTTAGTAAACAATTTTTCCTAGATTACCCTTTCTTAATTAATTTTTTGTTGTTAATTCTTAAATTTTATTAAACCAATGTGGACGAAAAAGACCCTCCAGTTTGTTATTCATGAAGAATGAAAACGAGCCTCGTCTTCCTCTGAAGAAACTCCTAGATGTCACCAGAAGAACAAAAGGACATAGACTATCGAATCTAGTACTTTGAGAGTTACTACTTCTGGTCCTCCACCTAAAATAGATCTATGAGAATCATCATTTCCTGTGAGTATTGAACCCGAGATCACTTCTTCATTTGTCAGTGAGTCTAACACAATCGAAAAATAAGCACCTGTGATTTCATTACCTGCAGTTATTGAACTTGACTGTATTGATTTAGAGACAACACAACCTAAGGTTATACAACCTCAGGCACCTTAGTTATCTACACTTGTTACTTTAGGACCTTCTTCTTCTCTTCCTCTATCTCAGACTCAACCACAACCTATATATCTTGAAATTGACGAAGGAAATATTCCACTTGGTCTTGTGAGGTTTGAAGAGATTCTTGAGGAAGAGCCACAACCATCCTGCCCTATCCATTTTGGAGGGACTCATTTTTATTAGGCTCGTCGTTTTCCTTCTCCTCGTACTCCATCACAAGTTCCATTGTCTAGTTCATTTCCTTTCAACTCACCCTTGCGCTTCCCTTGGAAATCCTCTTTTGCATAGTTAACCATGGTTGAATATGCCATGGTTAGTCAACCTATATCTACTACTATGACCGAGACAACTCATGTTGTAACTTCATCCATGTTTATAACATCGCCAAAGACACATTTGTCTGGTGGCTCATCTGTCCCACCTAGTTACCAATCATTCCCTGATACCTTTTCTAGCACAGCATTTAGTCTATGGAATTCTCCCATGTCATCCTCTTCTAGAATACTATATGCAACTCCTTTGATGAGAGCTACAAAATTTTCTCTTTCTCTTCCATCTATGACTATAATTCAGAAACAGACTAGTCCTTATGTCAGTGGGTAAGGACACCTACAACAACCCAATCTATTTTATATTGATAACCCTCCTATTGGGGGCTAGCTTCCTCTGTATTCCCATCCTCTTTCACTAGGGGGAAGCCTATTGGGGGATCTTTTCCATTTCCTCATCAAATATCACAAGTTAGTGCTCAACCTTATTTGAGACCTCCACATTCATGAATGGATGTTATTTTGGAAAACTACATTACCCATACAACCTAGTTTGGTTGTGGCTTCATCTCTAATATTTGAACCTATGCCATTTTCATCTCAGATTCCTACTCATCATCCTATACCCCAAACTATTCGAGCCCAAATTAATGTCAGCCAACCTTCACGAGTTGCATCTTTAAACCAATCTATTCTACTGGTATTGATCCGAATTGGATCCTAAACACTCTCTAATTTTTCATAAACTCTTTCAAGTTATGCCAAAAGATTCAAGTCTTAGAAAGATCAAGCTATCAGAAGGAATCCTCATGAAAGTTGCAAGTTGTGATCAGCACAGAGCAACAAGGACCCTCGGTCAAGCACGCAGACCGTTGGCTCACGGTAACGCATGTTGGCACAAATTGGAAAAACTAGAGGCTAATTCAAGAAACAGGGGTAGTTTCTGATACGTGATTAGCGCTAAAGTGCTAATCGCATATCACTAGGCATCCCCCTTAGTGAAGGAACGCCTTGAGTTCTTAGACCCGAAATGACTATGAAATGCGGAAAAGTAATTAATTTGGTTCTGTAGAGCGGGATTCCACAAAACCAATAGGGTATTGGAAGGCCTCGAGGCAGTAAGCAGTTTCAACCGAGTCCCGCCTGATGCTACACATTGAGTGACATGCGTCCGACATAAGAGAGAGAAAACTACTCACATCGGATGGGTAAACATCATGCTACTTACCTACCCAATATGAATGAAGACTGTAGGATTTGGGGGGCCCAGATCAACGGCAAAGGTGTGTCCCAATAAATGACCATATTTGACAAGGTTATAAAGAAAGATTACATGGGATTTGAAGTATTATGTGGATGATGAGTTGGCAAAAGATTCGTGTTCCGTGGGTAATATTGGAGCAAACAGAAATAATGGTCATTCAAATTGGTCCAAGGAACTTGACACACTCACCTGTTGCAGAATAGGTGGCCAACTCCCTGTGAAGCGTTACATAGTGATGATGATGCAGAACATGGGAGTTTAAATGGACAGCGGAAGAAGAACCAGAACATGAGGAAGCGGAAACGAACTGGAAAAAAAGCAGACTTGTTTTAAAGCCATGAACTAACAGAAGCAAAAAAAACACAGAGGAGAGTTAGTTAGATGCAGAAGCTAAGAGCAGAGAACAGAGAGAAGAAGTCGAGCTGACCTGAAGGCAGCATCGAGCCAGACAAAGCCAGAGAGAGTCAGAGAGTCTGTGTACTCCAGGGAAGGCTTGAGAGGTTCAAGAGAGCTCGTCAGCATAGGTCTGTCATGTATGAGTCTCAAATTGGGCTCATACTACTGTGACCAGTAGAGGTCAAGCTTTAGTAAGGAGAGTCTATGTACTCTAGTCCTACTAATTCATATCTATCTAGTGAGACTCAAACTGAACTCACTGTTGTAAAAACTCTTCTTTGAAAACATAATAGAGAGGCCACCACCAAAGGCTAGACTAGGAGACGTAGCCCAGGAGCATAGGGTGAACTCCTTATTAAACTTGTTGTGTTTATATGTTTTCCTGTTATGTTTTCTCTAACTTCCTTAGTGTCTATGTATTTCATAATCTTATCGGTCCATTACATAAAGTAACATAGGCACATCCATGCACATGAGTCTGTAATACCTTTAATTCTTTGTCCTATATAAATTCCATATCAAGTGGTATTAGAGCTCTAAGTTACTAAGGTTAGACAAGCTTGTGCTAGACTTTTTTGTTGAATTCTGACTAGATCAAAGCTTATATTAGGAGAAGAAGAATTGGTTGAAGCTAACCTAGAAATTGGAAGAGTCGACCCTAAGAGGAAAATGTCAGAAGAAAACCCCTTGGAATAAGACTCCCAATTCATGGATGGTTTCATGACCATGAAAGCCATGGTAGAGGAAATGTATAGAGAATTTAAGAAAGGTAGAGAAGGAGATCCATCAAACTCCAAACAAGATAAAGGAGTAGAAGAATCTCTCCTCCATGACCACTCTAAAGGAAAAGGGAAAGAAGAAAAACTTCCCACACCTCCTACCAGCCCTGAAAACAAAAAGAAAACATCTTTGATTAAATTAGATGTTAAATTTGATTTGTCGATATATGATGGAGAGTTGAATGTAGAAAAGCTGGATAATTAAATTAGACAGATTGATGTTTATTGCAGAGTGTAGAGCATCGATTCAAACAAGAGTAAGATTCAGCTGGCCAACTTACACCTTGAAGGCACTGCTTTGGTATGGTGGGAAGGCATGACACAAGCTGACATGAAGAAGCATGGTAAAATTCTTTCTGTTTGGAGTGAATTTGTTTATGCAATTAAAAGGCAATTCTATCCACTAGCCTATATGCAGCACACCATGATGAGCTAGCAAACTCTTCGCCAATTAAAAGGGAAAATGTGTACAAACTTACACTCAAGAATTTAGGAAAAGATCTTTGATTCTAGGAATTTCTTTAGGCTCACCTGAAACTCTACTGAAGTATATAGGTGGTCTACATAGCTAGTTAAGGCACACTATACTCATGTTTAATCCCACTAGAATAGATGATATATATGTTCAGGCTACACATCTAGAGGCTAGAGGCAAGAATGTGAACCCAGAAGTTGGGGGATCATCAAAAACCACTACAAGAAAAACTAAGGAAAGAGAGAAAAGAAATGGAAAGAGAGGAAGACAAAAACTGTACAAAAGACCAAGTCTTCATGCACTCACTGTAAGAAGGATGGGCATGATGATGAACACTTCTGGATCCTACATCCAGAGCTGAGACCCAAGAAGTTCGGGGGAAAGAAGAAGAATATTGTTGCAGCTATTCAAAAGGATTTGGGGTTAGACTCAGGAGATGAAACAACAATCGCAGCCACAGGTATAAAAGGTAAAAATTCATAAGCATTTACTAGTAATTCTACACAATCTACTGATAATGAAGAAAATGAGAGGAAAATACATGAGATTTTTCATATTTGAGTTATTTCCAAGCATCAAAAGATTGATACTTTGTTTGATAGTGGCTCACAAGTAGATTTAATTTCTAAAGCAATTGTAAAGAAGTTGGGATTATTAACCACACCTCACAAAAAGCCATATCCATTAGGTTGGTTATCTGACAAAGCACACCTACAAGTGACTAGACAATGTAAACATAGGTTTTCTTTTGGGTCATCATTTGTAGACGAGGTTGAGTTAGATATAGTTCTTTTGGATATATGTGGAATTGTTTTAGGAAGTCCTTACTTGTATGATAGGAAAGTTATTTTCTATAGAGTTGAGAACAAGTATCAACTTGTTAAACATGGAATCAAATATATTGTAAGAGCTCATAAACTCAAGAATAATTATACTCTTATAAACTCAGGCCAGATGAAAAGAATTGCAAATTCGTGCAAACAATTTTTACTGATGGCTGTAAAGGAAAAGAAACCTGATAAAACCAATGTATTTGAGGGTTGTGACGCTAAACAACAAGTTGATTTAGAAAAAGTTGTTTTAGAATATGATATACTATTTCAGGAACCTAAAGGTTTGCTGCCCAAAAAGGAAATACTATATGATATTAATTTGCAACAAGATGCTCCATTGCCTAACATTAAAATGTACAGGTTGTCCACTTTAAAAAATGTAGAAATCAAGAAGCAGGTACAGGAGCTTCTTGAGAAGGGGTTCATCAGACCTAGCACATCACCATGTGGGTCTCCAATTGTCTTGGTGAGAAAGAAATATGGCTCATGGAGAATGTGCATTGATTACCAAGCACTGAATAAAATAATGATCAAAAATCGTTATCCTCTTCCTCGGATAGATGATCTATTAGATCAGTTGAAAGAAGTTGTTTATTTTTCCAAGTTGGACATACTGGATATCATCAAGTTAGAGTTGCAGAGAAAGATGCATGGAAGACTGCTTTCAAAACAAAGAAGGGATTGTATGAGTTGTTGGTTATGCCTTTTGGCTTAACTAATGCTCCTACCCCTTTCGTGAGAGTAATGAATGATGTACTCAGACCTTTTCTTGATGATTTTGTCATTGTATATTTGGATGACATTCTTATATTCAGTAAAACATGGGAAGAACATTTAAAGCATGTCAAGGAGACTCTACATGTTTTGAAAGGATAAAATCTTTATGTTAAACTCTTAAAATGTGAATTTGGCAAAACATCTTTGAATTATTTGGGTCATGTTTTATGGGGTGGTCAATTGAAGATAGATCCCTCTAAGGTTGCAGTCATAGTAAACTAGCCTAAACCGAAATCTGCTACAGAAGTTAGAAGCGTCTTAGGAGTAGCACAATGTTGGAGAAAGTTTATTTCTAACTTTTCATTAATTGCATCTCCCTTACATGCCTTAACAGGACTGAACAAGGTGTTTCAGTGGGGAGGCAAACAGCAGAAAGCCTTCGACACCTTAAAAGAAAAGATTAGTATAGTGCCGATAATAACACTGCCCGATCTTCAAAGACCATTTGAGATTGAAACGAATGCTGCTAACTATGCCATGGGAGCAGTGTTGATGCAGCACAGTAAACCCATATGTTATCATTCTGAGACATTTAATTTTGTAGTAGTTAATTATCCCACATATCATAAAGAATTGTATGCATTAGTACAAAGTTTGAAAATGTGGAAACATTATTTAATGGGAAAAGAGAGAGTTATACATACTAATCATCAACCACTTCAATATTTACACTCCCAAACTAAGTTGCAGCAATCAAGACACTATAGATGGATGGGTTTTCTACAATAGTTTCATCTAGTCATTGGATATAAAAAGCGCATACACAATAAATTTGAAGATATGTTGTCTAGACCAATCATAAATGCATCTACTATACTTAAGCATAATTCAGTATTGCATGAAAGCTACATTGAACAATATGCTCAAGATATAGAGTTTAAAGATGTATATGCAACTTTAAGTCATGGAAAACAAGTAAAAGGATTGGATTATCATGTTAAGGACCAACTCTTTTATCATTTTTGAAAGTTATGCATTGCATAAACTTAAAGAGTAAGGATAATTCGAGAAGCACGCACTTCTCTAATATCAGGTCACTTTGGTGTAAGTAAAACAATTTCACAACTGCAAAGATTTTTTTATTGGCCAAAAATGAATGAGACAATTTCTAGATATGTAAGAGTGTGTACCATGTGTGCTCAAATAAAGCCAAACAATAGAAAACTAGGCTTCCGCTACCAATTCCTTCTCATCCTTGGGAAAGTGTTTCCATGGACTTTGTTGGGGGATTGTCTAAATCTAGGAAAGTTCATGACTATTTATTTGTTGTTGTGGATAGGTTCAGCAAAATGTGTATTTTAATACCTTGTAACAAATATATTACAGCTGAACAAACTGCAAAATTGTTCTTTCAGCATGTATGGAATCATTTTGGATTACCCACTTCCATTATATTCGATCGAGATACCTGATTTATTGGGAAATTTTGTTCGAGTTTATGGGAATTGATGGACACCAGATTGAAAAAGAGCACAAATTTTCATCCACAAATAGATGGCAAACAGAAGTGGTCAATAGGACAGTGATCCAGTTGCTCAGAGGCTATTGCAGCAAGCATCCCAAGCTTTGGGATGAACATTTATGTTATGTGTAGCATGCTTACAACTGAGCTAAACATTATCCTACAGAAAGATCTCCTTTTGAGACATGTTTTGGTTTCACACCAAGGTCTCCCTTGGATTTTGTCCTTGCTAAAGACATAGCAGTTGATGGACACAGTGATGTGGACAAGGAAACCCAGTTCATCGAACAGATTCAAGAGATTCCCCAGGCAGTACAGGAACAACTGGAAAAGAGCCAAGCCAAGTACAAGGTACGGCATGATAAGCATCGAATGGAGCATAGTTTCCAAGTTGGTGATCAAGTCTAGTTGTATATTATTAGAATGCAAGGTGAAGGTAACAAGCTGAAGCCAATAAGGTATGGACCTTTCAAGATACTTAAGAAAATTGGTGAGAATGCTTTTCGCCTTGATTTTCCAGCTTACATGCACATCTACTTAGTTGTTAATGTCGACAACTTGAGACTATTTGAACCTTCATTGGTTCAAGATCCTGAAGAGCAGAGTCAGTTGTGTCTTCTATTGATGACCTGTTGCCTAAATATCTTAATGAATTACAGGAAGATAAAGTTCTGGACTAGAAGGTGAGAACTATGTGTCGAGGGGATATTGAGTACCTCATGATTGGACTCAAAGCTTCAAAACCAAGCAGTGCGAAATGCATAGAAATTGGGCAAGTGAGCAATCAGTACCCTCACTTGATGGATGCTTAAAAACCAACTTTTGGTTGTCCAAAATATTTTTCAGGTGGAAGGTTGTGATTTGAATTGGATCCTAAACACTCTCTAAGTTTTCATAAACTCTTTCAAGTTATGCCAAAAGATTCAAATGTTAGAAAGATCAAGCTATCAAAAGGAATCCTTGTGACAGTTGCAATTTATGATCAGCACAGAGCAATGAGGACCGTCAATCGAGCCCGCAGATCGTTGGCCTATGATAACACATGCTGGCATAAATTGGCAAAACTAGAGGATAATTCAAGAAACAGGGGTAGTTTCTGATACGCAATTAGCACTAATCATGTATCACAGGGTGTCCCCCTTAGTGAAGGAAAGCCTCGAGCGCCTGAACCCAAAATGACTATGAAGTGCAGAAAAGTAATTAATTCACTTCCGTAGAGTGGGATTCGACAAAATCAGTAGGATATCGGAAGGCCTCAAGGTGGTAAGTAGTTTCAACTGAGTCTCACCTGATGCCACACATTGAGTGACACGCGTCCAGCGGAAGAGAGATAAAACTCCTCACATTGGATGGGTAAACCTCATGCTACTTACCCACCTGATATGAACGATGACCGTAGGATTTGGGAGGCCCAGATCAATGGTGGAGGTGCGTCCTGATAAATGACTAGATTTGATAAGGTTATAAAGTAAGATTACATGGGATTTGGAGTCTGACATGGACGATGAGTTGGCAAAATTTTCGTGTTTCATAGGAAATCTTGGAGCAAACACAAAGAACGGTCATTCAAATGGGTCCAAGGAACCTAACACACTCACCCATTGTAGAATAGGTGGCCACCTCCCTGTGAAGAGTTACGCAGTGACAATAATGCAGAATAGGGGAATTCAAACGGATAGCAATAAAAGAACCAGAACGCCAAGAAGCAGAAACAAACTGACAAAAAGTAGACTGGATTTAAAGACATGAACTAACAGAAGTAGAAAACACACAAAGGAGAGTTAGTTAGATGCAGAAGCTAAGAGCAGAAAACAAAGAGAAGAGGTTGAGCTGACCTGAAGGAAGCAGCGAACGAAACAGAGCCAGAGAGAGTCAGAGAGTCTATGTAGCAGCACCAAGGGCTACCCTAATCTTGCAAGGGAATTTTGACTTGACAACTTACTCTATTTCGAGTCAAGGATCTTCTATGTCGATTCTACTCGTCAAGATGTTTCAGTTGATATATGGCACGCCAACTAATTCTTCACAGTTTGAGAGATATTCATGTTTGAAGTTAGTAACCCCGGTTAGTTGGCTAAAACCCTATGGGGTTGTGGCATGGCACTCATAATTGGTTTTTGTCATTGAATTTTCATTAATTAATAAGTTTCTAAGCTCCTAAAATCCCTCCAACATTCTCTGTAGAATCCCCTCTCAACTCTATAAAAATAAATCTCATATATCCTCCAAATGAAGTGATCATGGGATTTTCGCTATAACTTCATTTCTGTGAAGTCTTAGATTCTGAAATGAAAGCCCATTTGATTTGAAATCCTTCTTAATGTTGTGACCGAATTTCAGATCTTCTTTTGCTATATTTTCAGAGATATGATCTGTGGAATTTAGGGATTTTGCAAGCTCCCGAATTTCATCTCAAAGAAGTGACCTTGGGAAAATCGTCATATCTCTCTCTCTAAGAAGAGGATTGGAATTCTGTAAAAAAGGGGTGGATAGTGCATGGACTATAATTTTCTATTTGTCAATTTCAGAACTGAAGGAGGAAATAGTGACACGTGGTACACCATACAAGTTCACGCTACTAAACTAGTCCATAATTAGGTCATTGTGAGAGATTGGGCATAACTTTGCCTTGAAGAGTCCAAATCAGGTCAGACCTGTGGCATTGGAAATAAGACTGAGATGGATTCTACTGCACTGAAGATCACATATGGGGGATCTGAAATCAAAAAGATACATCAGCTTAAATATCGTGCTCCTAGAAGGCAAGAAAAAGCAAGGGACCAGACTTTCTAGGGTAGCAAAGAGCAAGGTGCATAGAAATGATGCAACAGAGGTAAAGTATAGGTAAGTATCTTCTATATATGCATGTTCATTTCAAAATTTAATTAGGTTCTTTGTATTCTAATTTGTTGTTTTTTTTTAGTACTGACATATACTCTATAGGATGAGGTAACTTTTGCTATTATCATGTCATGGGTATTTCCTTGAAGAATTTTTGCAGGTATTATATATTCATCAAGAGAAGACTCAAGGCATAATCTAATGTTCTAAACAATGAGAAAGGGTAGCATGACAAGAGAAGTAATGAAGGTGCAGAACAACACCAAGAAGTTCACCACATGAAGTCTTTAGGTGGGTAGCACTGCATATAAACATTGTAAAAGTATCATTGTATAGTCATTATAAAAGCATATTTGTAAAATTTGTACAAGTGGCTATCTACCAAGAGTTGAAGAGGTAGTGTTTGAAGTTCTAGTATCATCATTAGGTGGTTGTGTCATAGTTGCGGTTATGATCTAGTGTGTCTTCTTCTTCTACATCATTCTATACCATTGCAAAGTGGACCATTTTCCCTGGTACGATAGTCATTTCTTCTTTTATTCATCTATAGTGTGGTAGGGTGGTTCTAGGCTAGTGCAGGAAGTCACCAACAGGTTCAAGCATGTGAAAGCTTCAGGGTGGTAGGGAGCTGCTAGGGTGAGTTGTAGTTCATTGCGTATTGGGGCATCCATTCAGTTGAATACTGATGAATCTCGAGCGTTGGAGCATCCATCTAGTGGGAGCTGGAGAAGAATGATTTTCTACATGATAAGCAGTTTGAGGTTTCTTTTCAATTGGTGTTGAAGATTTAAGAATTATTAGAAAATCATTCGGGGATTTTCCACCTGGAGGGGGTTTTCTACCTAAAAGTTTTGTGCCTCCTGTGTTCTTTTATTCACTATTGTTACTGCATAAACATTAATGATAATTGAAGATTAACTAATGCTCTGAAAAGATTTAAAAGTGCTAATTTCTACGGAATACTAATTCACACCCCCCCTTAGTATTTTCCAACAATTGGTATCGGAGCTTTGTTCCTTCAATAACAATTTAACAACTGGAAGGAGATCATGGAGCATACCAAGAATGGTGTACCTCTATTCAATGAAAATAATTATGCACTCTAGAAAGGAAGAATGGAGGTCTATCTCTTTGCATAAGGTTATGAGGTATGGGACATTGTTCAAAATGGATTTACACTAACGCGGATGAACAAGGTAAGAAGAATTTCGTAAATGATTGAAAAGAAAAGAATATTATTATTAGTGGACCTATTGAATTTGCTTATCATAAGGTGTTGGGTTGTAAATCTGCCAAAAATGTATGGGACAACCTTGGGAATATATATGTAGGTGACTCAAATGTCAAATAAGAAAAGCTTCAAACCTACAAAGAAAAAATTGAGCAACTCAGAATGAAAGAAGATGACAACATTGTTGCATACTTCCAACACGTTGATGAAATAACCAACGCTCTGGAAGGATTGGGAGAGCCTATTGACGAGAAGACTATTATACGAATATCCTTAGAATGTTACCAGGAATATTCAACCCAAAGGTATCGGTCTTTGAATACAGTGAAAATCTCAACAAACTCAGCAAAGAGGAATTACATGGAGTTATCATAGCATATGAAATGAGACTTGATGAAGAAGAGGGTACTTCACATCTAGAAATTGCATTCACTACATCTAAGAAAACCAATAAGGACAAACAACCTTGAAAGGCAAAGACCTGCACCTCCACCTGCAAGTGTGAAGAAAAAAAAGATGATTTAGAAGGTTTTTCAGATGAAGAATATGCTTACTTTACAAGAAAACTAAAAATTGGTAAGGGAAAATTCAAAGGTAAACTTCCATTGATATGTTTCAGTTGTGGTGGGTTTGGGAATTTCGCAACAAAATGTCTAGACTAATGTGATAGAAACTCAAAAGGGAAGAAAGGCTTTAAGAAATTCAACAAGCAACTCAAGAAGAAAGGATTCAAAAGGAACTTTCTCTCTAAGAAGATAGCTCATCATCTGATGAAGACAATGACAGTGAAGAAGAAGCCAATGAGAGAGTATTGTTTATGGACAAGCACAATAAACAAGAGGTATCAAAAAACGTAGAAGAAGGGTTGACCATAGAAGAATATTCTAAGGAGGAAATCAAGCTTATAAAAGAGCTCAAGGCTAAGAAGTTTTGTTCCAATGCTCTTGAATAATAAGTTCAAGGTCTCAAAATTGAAGTTGAAGAACACAAATGTATTGAACAGTCACTTCAAAAGAAGTTGGAAGAAAGCAACCAAGAAAGGGAAGCATTAGAAGTTGTTGTAGTCTCGCTGCATAAGGAAATAAAGAAGGGAAAAACTGTCCAAAACTATTCCAACAACTCAAGGGCATTGGAAGAACTCATCAACAGTCAACGATCTTACAACAACATAACTAGCATCGATTACAAAGAAGAAGATGTAGGACCTTCTACAAAAAAATACAATGAACCTATGAGATCTGGTAGGCATGTAGACTTCAGAGGAACAAGATTTGCAAGAATAGCCTTGGAAGACAATTCCCTAACAAATATTTCCATACAGGTACCAACATATTTTTCATGGCTATTATTATTCATGTGGAAAATTTGGTCATAAAGCTGTAGAATGTTGCTTGTACCCTAGGAACCAATACAATTTCAGGAGATCTGTCAAATATGAACCTCCTAGGGCTCAATGAAACATCAATAGATTTGAACATTTAAGAAGTAATATTGAATGTTACAAATGTTGAAACTTTGGAAACATAGCCAGAGAGTGCAGACTTGAATATCCTCCAGAAGAATCTTTGAAGCCACGAAACGAACGAACATGGAATAAGAAGAGAATTGATAATTATGCTCTCGCTCTCAAGGCTCAAAACAACAAAGATATGTGGTATGTTGATAGCGGTTGCTCAACGCATATGACAGGAGATAGAAAGAAAATTGTATCTCTGAAAGAGAAGAAGGATGGAACCGTTTCCTTTGGAAATGATGGATCTTCAAATGTTATAGGATCAGGTATTGTCAGTCTCAGAAGAAAAGATGCTATAGCTAAGAACATTCTATTGATTGAAAACATGAATCAAAATCTACGCAGTGTTGGACAAATGTGTGAACAAGGATACATAATGCTATTCAA
Source organism: Pinus taeda (assembly GCA_000404065.3). NCBI lineage: Eukaryota > Viridiplantae > Streptophyta > Pinopsida > Pinales > Pinaceae > Pinus > Pinus taeda. Next base: position 58,415 of record APFE030465636.1, read on the forward strand.
CTTCACAAAATGTGAAATCAAGAAAGGGAGGTATGGTAAAATTGTGGCTATAGCAAGTCGATCTCCAAACAACATATATGTTGTGGATGAAGCAACTAAATCATGTTTACTAGCTAAAGAAGATGAAAGTTGGTTATGGCACAAACGAATTGGTCACATAAACTTTGACAATATTGTCTAGATAAGCAATTAGGAAGCAGTATGAGAAATGTTGAAAATCCAAAAACCTTCCAATGCACTATGTGAGGGCTGTCGGCACGGTAAGAACACAAAATGTACATTTAAAACAAAAGAACACTTTGCATCACGTCCATTGGAATTGATACATATTGATCTATGTGGTCCTATGGGAACAAAATACTTAGATGGAGAATTATATTTCATGTTAATGATAGATGACTATACGAGGATGATAGTCGCTAGTTCCCTAAAGAAAAAATTTGAAGCATTTGAGTGCTTTAAGATCTACAAGGAGTTGGTCAAAAATGAAACTGATTTATAAATAAAGTGTCTAAGATCAGATAAAGGCGGTGAATTCACTCCCAAATTATTTCAGAAATACTATGATGAAAATGGAATAAAAAGAAAATTTTCAATAGCACAAAAACCTCATCAAAATGGAGTTGTTGAGAGAAAGAACAAAACTGTATAGGAAATGGGTATAACAATGCTGAAGGACTCAAAATTGGATGAAAAATTCTCGGTTCAAGCAATTGATATGAAAGTCTTCATTGTCAACAAAATTATTCTCAAAAATAATTTCAATAAGACCCTATATGAATTATGAAAGGAAAACCGGCTAATGTAAAATATTTCAGAATCTTCAGAAGAAAATATTATATCAAAAGAGAAGATCACAATTTGGGTAAGTTTGAATCATGTGTTGATGAAGGTATATTTGTTGGTTACTCACACAAAATAAAGGCCTATAAATGTTATAATCTAAGACGAAAATAGATAGTGGAGAGCATAAATGTTACATTTGATGAAGATAGTGTTCTAAGGAATAATCATGAGGATCTAGAATCTTTGAAACTTGAGACAGAGGATGAAAAAGGTACAAAGAAAATTCTAGAAAAATAAGTAACTATCAACCAAGAAGAAGTAAATAATGATCAACAAGATATACAGGAACAACAACATTAATCTCCTCCAAAGAGAACAAAACAATGGATTCAAAAGAACCATCCATCAAATCAAACCATTGGTGACATAAATGAAGTAATTGGAACAAGAAAAGTTCGACAACTTCGTTCATCACAACAAGCTCACATTTCTTTTCTAGCAACCTTTGAGCCTAGTAGTTTTGAGGAAGCTAGCTAGAATGAACATTGGGTGGCAACTGTGAATGAAGAATTGGATCAAATCGAGAAGAATAACACCTGGGAATTAGTTCCACAACCAAAAGATAAAAATGTCATTGGGACTAAATGGGTGTTCAGGAACAAATTGAATGATGATGGATAGGTTACCAGAAACAAAGCAAGATTGGTTTGCAAAGGCTATGCACAAGTAGAAGGAATTGATTTCGATAAAACATTTGCACCAATTGCTAGAATGGAAGCCATCCAGACGTTTCTCAGCTATGCATGTTCAAGAAAAATAAAAATCTACCAAATGGATGTTAAGTCAACATTTCTGAATGGAGAATTAGAAGAAGAATTTTACATCGAACAACCTGAAGGTATTCTACTATCAGAAAAAGAACACTATGTTTACAGGTTAAAGAAGGCCTTGTATGGTCTCAAGTAGGCTCCTAAAGCATGGTATGCTAATCTTGATGGATATCTACATCAAGAAGGGTTCAGGAAAAGTATTGTTGATAATAATATTTAAATACAAGTAGATAAAGATAATTTAACAATCATTGAAGTATATGTGGATGATATAATATTTGGTAGAAATGATGATCGGCTAAGTAAGAACTTTGTTAGAAAGATGAAAAGTGAGTTCGAGATGTCTTTACCTGGTGAGTTGACATACTTCTTAGGGATTCAAATATCTCAACAATAGAAAGAAATATTTATATGTCAAGCGATGTACATCAAGGAAATTCTCAAGAAATTCAAAATGGAAGATTGCAAACCCGTCCTTGCTCCGATGGTAACAAGCTGCAAATTGAGGATAGAGGACACATATAAGGATGTGGATCAGAGGTTGTACAAATATATGATTGGTATTATTCTATATGTAACAACCTTCCAGCTAGATGTTATGCAAGAAATTGGACAAGTAGCAAGATTCCAAGAAACACCAAAAGAATCACATATTAATGTCATTAAAAGAATTCTTCGATATCTAAAGGGCACAATAGAATATGGATTGTGGTATCCCAAGGGAAAAAATATCATTATTCAAGCATTTACAGATGCATATTGGGCAGCAAGCATTAATTATCGTAAGAGTACTAGTGGAGCAACATTCTATCTAGGTGGTTGTCTCGTATCATGGTTGAGAAAAACGCAAACCTCAATCTCGTTATCTACAGTGGAATTAGAGTACATTGCAGTGAAAACTTGTTGTACTAAAGTCCTTTGGATGAAACAAGCTTCACAAGTTCTTCAAGTAAAATTCAATGAGAATATTCCCATCTTCTGTGATAACACCAATGCCATCAGCATCTCCAAAAATCCTATCATGCATTAAAAAACAAAACACATTCCGATAAAATATCATTTTGTTAGAGAACAAGTCGTTGAAAATAATATCAAACTTGAATATGTTGGTACAAAAGAAAAAATAACTTATATCTTCACTAAACCTTTACCTTGTGAAGCATTTGAATATCTTCACTAGAATCCTGGGATTCTCCCAAGTTCTCATTAGATTTTCCTTATTCAGAAAATAAAGAGGAGTGCAAGTGTGTATATGTCCGCGGGATGGTTGTTTATCAGGGGGAGTTACCCTTTCCCATTGAAGTCAAAGGGGGAGAGAAGGCGGTAGGAAGAGTTGCTCTGATCGCAGGGGGACTACTTGTGTTACTATCAATCCCAGAGGGGGAGATTGTTGGTCTAAAGATGATATGAGGTTGTCATTGATGTCAACCCAAGTAGCAACAAGGGCTACCCTGATATTGCAAGGGAATTTGGACTTGAAAAATTAATCTGTTTTGAGTCAAGTATCCTCTACATGGATTCTACTCATTCAGACATTTCTGTTGATATATGGCGCGACAAGTAATTCTTCACAGTTTGACAAATATTCATGTTTGAAGTTAGTAACCCTAGTTAGTAGGCTAAAACCATATGGGGTTGTGGCATGGCACTCATAATTGGTTTTTTCATTGAATAGTCATTAATTAATAAATTTTTAGACTCCTAAAATCAACATTCTCTATAGAATCCCCTCTCAACTCTATAAAAAGAAATCTCATATATCCTCCAAATGAAGTGATCGTGGAATTTTCGCTATAACTTAATTTATGTGAGGCCTTAGATTCTAAAATGAAAACCCATTTGATTCTAAATCCTGATGAATGTCATGACCGAATTTCAGATCTTGGTTCAATTTATTTTTGGAGATATGATCTGTGGAAGTTAGGGATTTTTTAGGCTCCCGAATTTCACCTTAGAGAAGTGACATTGGGAAAATCACCATATCTCTCTCACTGAGAAGAGGATTGGAATTCAGTAAAAAGTGTTGGATAGTGCATAGGCTTTAGTTTTTTGTGTATAAATTTCAGAGCCGAAGGAGGAAACAATGACATGTGGCCTAACGTACAAATTCACACTACAAAACTACTCCATAATTGGGTCATTGTGATAGATTGGGCATAATTTTATTGTGAAGAGTCCAAATTGGGTTAGACCTATGGCATTGGAAAGAAGAATCACAGGAATACTACAGGACTAAAGATCACATATGGGGCATATGAAATCACAGAGATACATCAGATTAAATATCGTGCTCCGAGAAGGTGTGGAAAACTAGATCAAGTGTTGTCGAGGGGTGCAAAGGACTAGACTTTCTAGGGAAACAAAGAGAAAGGTGCATCAAAATGATGCAGCAAAGGTAAGCTATAGGTAAGTATCTTCCGTACATGCATGTTCATTTCTTAATTTCATTAGGTTCTTTGTATTCTAATTTGCTTTTTTTGTTTAGCACGGACATATGCTCTGCATGATGAGGTAATTTCTTCTATTATCATGTCATGGGTATTTCCTTGAATACTTTTTGCAGGTATTATATATTCATCAAAAGAAAAATAAATGCATAATCTAATGCTATAAAGAATGAGAAAGGGTAGCATGATAAGAGCAACAATCAAGGTGCAGAACAACAGCAAGATGTTCGCCACATGAAGTCCTCAAGTGGAAAGCACTACATACAAACATTGTGAAAGTATTCTTGTACAGAGTCATTGTAAAAGCCTCTTTGTAAAAATTGTACAAGTGTCTATCTACCAAGACTTGAAGAGGCAGTGTTGGGAGGTCTATGATTATCATTAGGTGGTTGTGCCATAGTTGGGATTATGGTCTAGTGTGTATTCTTCTTCTAAATCATTCTATATCATTGTAAGCTGTACCATTTTCCCTTGTACGAGAGTCCATTCTTCTTTTATTCTTCTCTAGGGTGGTAAGGTGGTTCTAGGCTTGTGCATGAAGGCACTAATAGGTTCAAGCCTGTGAAAACTTCAGGTTGGTAGGGTGTTGCTAGGGTGAGTTTTAGCTCATTGGGTGTTGGGGCATCCATTTAGTTGACTATTGAAGAATCTCGGGTGTTGGAGTGTCCATCCAGTGGGAGCTAGGGGAGAATGATTTTCTAGATTCTAGGAAGTTGGAGTTTTCTTTTCAATTGGAGTTGAAAATTAAAGGATTATTAGAAAATAATTCGATAGTTTTTGACCCAGAGGGGTTTTCCACCTAAACTTTTTGTGCCTCCTGTGTTCTTTTATTTACTGTTGTTACTGCATAAACATTAATGGTAATTGAAGATTAACTAATGCTCTAAAAATATTTAAAAGTGCTAATTTCTAAGGAATACTAATTCACCCCCCTCTTAGTATTTTCCAATAGACTCTATCTATTTACATATTTTCCAGTGCACATAGAAATTAACTTTTAAGTACTTTCAAAAAATATAATTCCAATCACAGTTCTGATCATTTCCATGAGTGGTGACGTCGTCATCATTTGGTTGAAACTTTTGTTAATTATCATATATTAGCTTGATGGTTTACTGAGTCTTTGTTAACATCCATAATAGATTCCAGGTCAGGAGGTAACTCCACATTGAAAATTGTGTTTTTTCTTTAAGATTGATCATGGATATATACATGGATGGAGAGACTCTTGGGCTTCACATCCCAGTGTCTCTTTATATTCCTAATCTCCTTATTTTTTATTTGCATTATTTACATAAATTTCCTAATACAAAAGATTAGGTGTCAACATTCCCCTCCTTAATCTAAAGGGATGTTGGTGAGTCCAAGCATCATTATCAATCTCTCAAACTTTTTTCTTCCAAGTACTCTGATCAAGATGTCTATAATCTAGTCATTTGTGGAATGATGGCCTAGATGGATTGTCTTAGCTTCAACATGACATCGAGTTAGATGGTATTTTGCATTGATTTGTTTCGTTCGATCATGGAACTTTGGGTTCTTGGCCAAGTTTATTGCAGAACTATTTTCAATCGTGAGTGGTGTTGAATGCACTTGTTTCACCTCCAAATATTCCATAATTTTCTTGAGTCACACGATTTCCTATATTTCTTTATTTTCTACCACATATTCTGACTCTGTTATGGAATCTACTGGAACTAATCGTTTGTTTGACCTATAGGAGACAACTACTGATCCAAGACTCATAGAATAACCTGAAATATATACCCCAATTTATTTAACTCCATCGAAGTCTAAATCAGAGTATCCATTCAAGCTAAAGTCACCGACTTGTGTATACTTGAGTCCAAATTCTTGATTTCCCTTCAAGTACTTTACAACTCTTTTTGCAGTAGACCAATGTCCCTCACGAGGCTTTTGCATAAACCTAGAGAGGATTGCAATAGTAAATGAAATGTTTGGACTGGTAGTGGTTAGGTAGTTGAGACTTCCTACGAGTTGTTTATACTTTGTTTCATCCTCAAATTTTTGTCCTTCAATGAATGTGAGATTCAAGTTACATTCCATTTGAGTAGTGAATGGATTTCACTTAGCCATGCCAAACTTTTTCAACAAATCTCCAATGTACTTTTTTTGAGAGAGGACTGTAATCTTCGGATGGTTAGTTACTTCAATACCATGATAGTAGTGAACATAGCCGAAGTCATTCATTTCAAAACCTTTACTCAATTCCTTCTTTATGGATGCAATATAGCTCTCATTGTTCCCTATCATCAAAATATCATTACATACACCACAAGGTATAGAATTATTTTTCCAAATTTCTTGACAAACAAAGTTGCATCATGAAGATCATAATGTTTGAAGTTGATTTTTAGAAGATGCTCAGTTAACTTCTCATACCATGCTCATGGTGCTTGCTAGAGGCCATACAAGGACTTCACAATATTACATACATTGTGTTCTTGGCCCTTCACAACAAACCCTTCTGGATGGGACATAAAAACATTCTCTTTTAGATCTCCATTCAAGAAAACAATTTTCAAATCCATTTGATGGACTTTCCAACGATTCTAATCTTCCAAGGTAAAGAGTGTCTAGATGGTAGCTCATTTCGTTGTGGGGGAAAAGTCTCCTGATAATCGACCCCTTCGTTCTATGCAAAAACATTTTCCACAAGCCTGTTTTTTTGTTTGTGAAGTGAGCCATCAACTTTATACTTTTTCTTGTAGACCCACTTGCAGCCAATTGGTTTGGTTCCTAATGGAGTACCAGCCATCTTCCAAGTGTTATTCTTTATCAGGGAAACATACTACTTTTGCATCACCTCTTTCCATTCATTATTTTAAGCGACTTCTTTGAAGGAAGTTGGCTAAACATCTAAAGACAGATTCAATTCAAAATCATAAGAAAATCCATATTAATAAGAGAATCAGAATCGACAACATCAACTCCATTTTTCCTAGTTGAATTTCTTGTTCCTCTCTTTCGAACCTCACCAACATAAATAATTTTGTGTCTTTGTTAGCCATTTTGGAGGAGCTTTCTCAGATGGACCAAGATACTCATTGACTGAGTTGGGACTAAAACAAAATTGAGTATCCCAATTATGTCGATCACATCACTCAAATTGTCATCAGTGGATGGAGCTTCATGTGAGGGAGAGAGTGTTGCAAAACAATATTCCATAGATTGATCCAATATAAGAATCCCCCATTCAAGATGTGGAATCTGACTATCAAATTCCTAAAACAAATTTGGATGTCTGAATCTATCCAAGTGACTAAGATACTACTCAATAGCATTGTCATCCTTGAAAAATTCAAGAAATATCACATCTAAAGATACAACAAACTTCTTATTCGCTTTGTAATATAGATAATATGCTTTGGAGGTATTTGAGTACTACAAGAGATAAACTTACGATGCCTTGCACCAAGTTTGTTTTCTTATTCCTTAGGTATAAAGGAATAACATGTGGAACCAAAGACCCTAAGATGCTTTAGTGAAGGAATGTGACCACACCACATTTCCTAAGGAGTCTTGTTTCTAATATCATTAGAAGGAGACCTATTCTTTATATACACAACACATAGAATTGCATCGGCAAAAAAACATCAATTTTATGTTCTTGAAAGACATCATAGAATGTACAATATTTAAGCTTGTCCTATTTATTCTTTCAGTTAATGCAATATGTTGGGGATTATAAGGCACAATTGTTTGATGTTTAATCCCCTGCAAGTAAAGATAGTTTTCAAATTCATTTGAAGTGCATTCTTTTGCATTATCAGTGTGAATAGAGCCAATATCATTTGTGCATCATTTTCAATCTGTGCATGAAAGTTCTTGAATGTTTGAAAAGCATCAAATTTTATCTCCAATAAATAAACAAAACACATTCTAGTGTAGCCATCAATAAATGTCATCATATATTCTTGATGCATAAAATAAGAAAGTTTTTGACTCATAGAATCTTCATTATTGCCAAATATGATATCATCAACATAAACAATAATAATTAGCAGTTTATGATTCTCAATTTTTCTATATAATTTGATGTCTGCAGATCCTCTTGTGAAGCCTTTTTGTTGAAGGTATTTGTCAAGGCAATAATACCATGCTCTTGGAGCTTGTTTAAGTCCATATAAATCCTTTTTGATTTTTCATACAAGCTTTGCATCATTTCCCAAAATGAATCCTTCTGGTTGTTCAACGTTACTTCTTCTTCTAGATCTCCATTTAAAAATGTAGATTTTATATCCATTTGATAAACTTTGATTTTCGAAAACTTGAAATAGCAAAAAAAATTCTTCTAACCTCAAGTCTAGCTATACGTGAAAATTTTTCTTCAAAGTCTATACATTACTATTCTGCATACCCTTTACACAAGCCTTACTTTATTCCTAATTACCTCTCCATTTTCATTCAACCTATTATTTAATATCCATTTTGTCCTTATAACATTTTTATCATGAGGTCTAGGAACTAATTCCCAAGTTTCATTCTTTTCAATTTGGTCAAGTTCTTCATCCATGGCCTTAACCCAACATTCATATTTTCTAGATTCATGTAAATTTTGTGGTTCTATGGAGGATAATAAGGCTAGATAACTAGAAGATCCTACTAGAGTTCTTCTTGTTTGTACTCCAGACCCTTTTTCTCCTAGAATTTGAGATTCTGGATGATTCTTTTGAACATACCTAAATGGAGCTTTTTCCCTGTGAGATGTATCTTCTTCTGGTGCTTCATTGGCTTGTTCCTCTATATCATTTCGATTTGACATGGGAAAGCATTCATCGTCTTCATTATTATCATCTTATTTTCTTGATGTCACCCATTTCGAATTTCTGCATGCTTCATCGATTACAACATCATTGCGTTCAATAATTTTTTGAGGTCTCTTATTATAACATTTGTATCGTTTACTTCTAGATGAATAACCAAGAAATATTCCTTCTTCTACTCTGGGTTCAAAATTACCAAGTTTTTCATCAGTTTTCTTTATGAAACATTTTCTTCCAAAAAAATTGAAGTGTTTTACATTGCGAAGCTTACTATACCAAAGTTCATATGGAGTTTGATCACTATTTACACGTATATGAGCGTTGTTCAGAATATTTACTACAGTATGTGTAGCTTCACCCTAGAAGGTGTCATAAGCTCCAGACTCATCAAGCATAGCTCAAGACATTTGTTGAAATATTCTATTCATTCTTTCCACCATGCCATTTTGTTGAGGAGTTCTAGCAATAGAGAATTGTCTCTTTATTCCATTTTGTTCACAAAATTCAAAAAAATCATCTCATATGAATTCTCCTCCCCGATCATATCTAAGACGTTTTATTTTAGATCTAAATCAACTAAAGCTTTTAAGACCTTAATCTTTTCAAATGATTTATCTTTCTGTTTTAGTATGCCAATCCAATGAGGTGAATTTTTCCTTTTTGGTCCACACAAATCAGTATGAATGAGTTCAAGAGGCTTACATGTTGATCCTTCCTTGGCATTGAATTGAACTATGGTTTTCTTACTGAATCGACATGGTTTGCAGATGGTGTTTTCTAGGATGATGATATTTGGAAGATCATGAACAACCCTGATTTTGCATGATTTTATTATTTGAGAAAATATTAGATGCCCCAATCGTCTGTGCCATAACCAATTCTCTTCTATATTTCTTAGATAACATTGTTTTTGACCTCCTTCTAGTATATATAGATTTCTTGGAGTTATTGTACCTATGATTATGGTCTTTCCTGTGTCAAGTTCATGAACCATACATTCTTTTGATCGAAACATAACCTCATTTCCTTGATTACACATTTGACTAACATTCAATAAGATATGCTTTAAACTGTCAACATACATAAAATTTCCAGCTTTAACCTTTTCTTTTAGATAAACATAACCTTTAGCCTTAATGACAACTAGTGTGTCATTTCCAAAAGAGACATTATTTTCCTTTTCTAAAGCATTGTATGAAATCAATTTATCTTTATAACATGTCATGTGTTTTGAGCATCCTCTGTCAATGTACCACTGATTTTCTTATACTTATGTAAATAGATCTATGCTACATCATTCTACCGGTAATTCCTTCTTTTTCCATACCTTTGAGTTTGTTGATGTTTTCTTCTTGTGATATGTTGGCCGAAATTTTCTCCTACATTCAAATTCTTCATGACCAAAGTTATTGCAAAATGAACATTCAATTTCATCTTCAAGAGGTGAAACATTGTTATAAGAGCTCTTCTTGATTCCTGTCATGCTGCTTTGTTTTCCTGCTTCTTTAGTCATGATAGTTTTGTAAGAACACATTGACTAGCCTTATGACCAAATTTATGGCATGAAAATCATTGTCCATTAAAGAATAAATTTTGTGATTGTTAGTATCGGTATCTTCATCCCTCCATCAGTGATAAAAATTTCTCTTTTTGCATGCATATTAGGTGTCTCATCTGATCAAGTGCACTACATTAGGTCATGGATCATCTGATGGTAGTGGTTCTTTGTCAAATTTCCCTCATGCTTTTCATCCGCTAGCCTATTTCCATATGTACAAGTCATATGCTGTCATTTTTATTTAATTTCATTTGTAGTAGTCATTTTAGGGTTTTCAAGTCTCATTAGGTCTAGGGTTTCCCACCATGATCTTCAAAAGCTCAATAAGAGGCCAACATTCACATTAGGATTTTCAATAAGTTCATAAAGTCACAAATATTATTTATTATTTGCTCCATAAAGGGTTTTTACCTCAAAACTCTGTTTTGAGGGGAAAACAAGGTTTTTTCATTTCTTGTACAAATTTTATGTAATTTTATTGTTTTCATATGTAATAAAACATCATCTGCAACCCTTGGTCACCTTGCCAAACTCTTGCACTCCATCTCCTGCAAAAGATACAAGAAAATCCAAGCATTAGTCCATCAAATGAAAAAAAAGAGCCAAACTACAAAAACAGGGTTTTTAAAAAAGCAAAGTAAAAAGAAAATTTAGAAAGTGGGTCTTTCCTAAATGAAAATTAAAGTCACTTGTATATAAAGGGATCATTTGTGTTAGAAGACATCATTTTGTGCAATAGAAATAAAGAAGAGAAAAAAAAATCGTGTTTGAGGAAAGAAAAGGAAAAATTGAAGCAAAGTCTAGGTTTTTTCGTGGTGTGCTGCACCTGGGTGTTGGTGTGGTGCACTTGCTCGGTGCTACGCACCAAGCACAGGAATTACAAAGAGTTTTTAATGGCCATGGCACACCTAGGTGTTGGCGCGGTGCACTAGTCTGCCAAGCCAAAAACTCATCCCATCGATTCTCTAAGGCTCCAAAATTTCCAAATACCATCCCTTCAAGTGAATAAAACCTCCCATTTGCCATAGCAATAGATTTAGTCATTCTTGATGATGTTTTGAAAGGTGAAAAATTAAACCCTAAGTTTTTTCAAAGTTGCCTTGACAAAATTGTCTAGGGTTTTGTAGTTTTTGTCATTCTTACTGTTTATAATCCCTCGCATAATTTTCCCGCATTCCATTCCTCTCCACTAAATTTCCCTAATTTTATTTCCCTTTCCCTCTCTCATTTACACTCACCTTACCCCCCTATTCTCAAACCCTAATCCCTACACCTAATTCCCACTATTCTCCAAACCCTAATATTCATTTCCAAAACCCTATTATTCCCTAGTAACCATACAGCTTGCATCAAAACCTTCCTTTCCACTTATATTATCAGTCCACTCATCAAATCTCAAAGACGAAAATAGCAATCACCTATTCTTGAGAAAATCTCTTCATACTCATCATCTTACACCATACATTGGCAAATATGGAAATAGATTCAGCTTATGAAAGGGATGAAGAAACTATGAGTGATTCCTCCTAAGATATTCATGCACCAAGAAAACCACATAAGGGAGGAAAGCACATCCGAGAGGAGCCCACCACACTCATAGAGTTATTAGATTGTCCTCTTGCAGTAACATGTTTTAAACATTAGCCTTGCTACTAGTTTTGTGAAATGCTGGAAATGGTGAAATACCACCATGAACTTGCTAGGCTATTTGTCCTTCATCTTCACAATGGCTAGGTGAACTTAGTGGGTGTTTCCTTCACTTTGACACCTGAAACTAAGTTGCAGCAGCATGTATTCCAAATGTAGGTGAACAGTGGAACAAAGGACAGCTTGTGGGCAAAGAGCATTATGAGCCTTATGTCAAGGCTAGTTAACAAAAGAAAATTAGTAGGGTCTTTCCTTCCAGATACCTACAGGACACTTATGCCCCACTCATGAAGCTTACTATCAAATACTTCACCTGTGAAGGGAGATTTTCTCGCTCGTACACTTATCATGTTCGATTATTGATGCATTTCACTAGAGTGAGGATGATGAACCTACCCTATTTCATATGAAGAAACATTGAGAAAATGGCTACATTGGTGCAAAGAAAAACTCGTCATCAATAGTTCAACACCATTTATCATTTTTCATTGATCAAGATTGTTGTTTTGCATCAGCTGAGTTTGTTGAATGTTTCATCCGATACTTTCATTTCACATGAGATTTTCAAAAGCCCTCAAGTGATCCCATCAATGTTTCAAGAGGAAGGAGGGCTTTCAAATTAGCCAAAGGTTCATAAGGCTCAAGCTATAGGAGTGGCAGTATTTGTTACTTATGAAAAAGGCATAAGGAGACTATTTGTAGCTGTCAAATGAATATTATCTCCACCTGGGGTGAAAGGGGTCTCGTTTCCTTCACCAGACAACAAGAAAATGCTATCTTCACCTGGGGTGAAATGGGCTTTGCCTTCTTCTTCAGTAGAGCAGGTACATGATAAAGGGAAGAAACCATTGCATGAGGAAGGGCCGTTTGAAGGTCAAGAGGGAGATTTTATTTTTATTTAGGAGGAGGATACTGATTTGGGCTCCCAAAGCTCAAGATTCAAGGAGATCATCAAAGTATAAGAATCTGACATCCATGTCTTATCTCTTAAACTTGAAAGGGCTAAGTGGATCACTAATTACCTTGAGAAATGGAACAAGCAGTTGGAGGGTAAACAAAAATCATGGAATTGCAAACCATAAGGGAAAACGGGCAAGCAACAAAAAGAAAGAAAGCCAAATTGACACCCACTGAGCAAAACATTGATGCTGACCGGGTATCATGGCTAGAGAGGGTGAATATCACTTGGAGAAGCTGCTTGAGAAAGCCAACAAGGAGAAAAATATGTTGCGGCACATGGCTTATCACTATTTGGCATGAAACAAAATTTGTAAAACAAGGATAAGAAGCCTAAAAGCGAAGTTGAGGAAGACTTTGAGGAGCAACAAAGAACAATACAAACTCAAGATCTTGGCTGAAGATTCATTGGCCAAGAATAGCACTTGACATAGATCACGCATGCCAAATTTCAAGAAATTTGGTAAACGTTTTGGCAATTTTGAATTTTTCATGGAAAAACAGGTTTTTCTGGCAGGTGTGTAGTGCCACTTGGTGCTCGATTTTGATAGGGACCTCCATTTGAAGAAAACTTGGAATTTTTGGATTCCTTATGAAAGGCTATGTATGCTCGAGAAATAATAGGAAATTTTGACAAGTTTTGGACCTCCAAAAGGGCGAAAAACACCTCAAAATGCCCTCTCTGCCACTTTTTGGCAACACAGGAAGAAGTCTTGGGAGATTGCAATTTCGGAGGAGCAAATGGACTCCAAATAGAAAAATGCGAGTTGTTCCAAAAATCAGGCTCATAGGGATTTCCAACAAGCTATCCTACACCTGATTTGGACCTCATGAAGCCTTCCAAAATCATCTAGGAAAAAGTGCTAGGCAGAAAAAGTGGCGCTACACGCAAGATGAAAAAGTGCCAAATTTTGCTCAAAAACTCTATTTTTCACCTAGTTTTCTTCTAGTTTGACTTTTGTACTCTCATGGTAAAATTCATGATGTAAATTGATGTAATTTTATGTAAAAATGATGAAAATTGACTCAAGGAGGTAAACACATCATGTATAGGTGGTTTTGAACTAAATGAATCAATTTCCATAGTTTTAGAAGCAAGTTGTTCCATTGCCTATTTTTTAGTTCCTAGTTTAGATCTTGTTGAAAAAACTCCTAGACTCTTGGATTTGACCCCTAAAGGCTAGCATGGGTGGTTTTTTGCCTATATCTTGTACTTTGTTAGTCATTTGTCAACGTTGGACTCTTGTGAATGCTTTGAGCACTATTGTATATCATCTCTGCAGTTTCGCAAGGAAATAGACCAGGGTTTGCAGAATTTTGTGGGATTCTTGTGGAAAGGTGACTTAGTATTGTTTTTCCTTCTATGATTCAAGTTATCACATGTTTGTGTGTACCATTATCTCTCTATTTTCTACTTAACTAAATGAATCAAGTATAAAGGTGGAAATCATTAATGTTGTAGTGCTCTACCTTAGGGTTTCATTAGTTTTACATGTTTTCGACTGTTTGAAGAGGAATCATGACACATTCATGCCCTCTCCAACTCCTCACCAGTCTCAAGAATCACCATTACACCTAATCTGAAGTACTAAAGCACTTTCCTACCTCGCCCCATAGAAACCTCTGTAAGACTAAGTTCATTCCCCAGACCCAAAATTGCCTTTCACTTTCGATCCAGAAAACCAACATAAAATTCAATCAAACTCCTCTGAGCATATACCTAGCCTAAAATTAGTCTTTATATCAGTTATCTCAAGACTCATTTGCTATATTTCCCTGAGATTGACAAGAAGATAGGCTTCTCCCAACCTGGTAGGGCTAGCTACCAGGTTAAGCGTGGTTTGATGTTACCATAGACTTGCCTTTCTCAGCCTGAGGTAGATTTAGGCCCTAACATAGTTGCGACTCCGCCGGGGAAGAAAATTTTATTTTCTTGTTAGTGTTGCTTTATAAACTACAGACAGAGCCTGAAGTTAGCCAGGTAGCCTTTGAAATACTCTTGCTTTGTGAGTGCATAAGTAGATGAACGTTGCTTCAGTCAATCTCTGGTTTAGTTTTATAAACTAAGCATTTGACTTGGAAATTGCCCCAGTACATTAAATAATTCTATACTTTTGGATGACGAGTTTAGAATTCAGAAGGCTGATCAAATTGTAATGTCCCTTTGATTTTTGGGAATAATTCAAACACATTGGCTTCTAGACGATACACCAGAGCCAATCCTAAACCTGATCCTCCTCCCGTGTATGAAAACCCAAATCTCATTCCAAGAATTCTCCACCAAGAAAGTTCTGTGATTCCTGTGTTTAGATCTCCTTCATGCCTGGTTGTTTTTGAATATCTTGAGGATCTCCCACTTGATGAAAATTTTGAGCTGTCTTTGTTTGAAACTAAGTCTGAAAGTGCAGTTGGTGCTACTATTCTAAATTTAGGGTTTGTTAAAAATACTGAAACTGAAAGAGAAAACAGATTAATTGATGCTTATATTCTGAAAATTCAAACTTCAATTGTGGCTACCAATATTCCCGAGCTTTTATAATCTACATCTGCTACTCTTGGTTCGTCTGTTGTTGTGTCTAGTTCAGAAATTCCTACAGAGACTCCTTTTATTTCCACCATTCCCGTGTAGCCCACCATATCTGATCAGAAACTTGTAGTGCTTTCACCCCCATCCACTCCTTCTACACCTCAAACATCAAAAACTTCTTCACCTCCTTCGACACCTCATACACCGATCACATTAGCTTCTATCATTGTTCCAACTCCTCCTAAATCCCCAAGGCTGGTTGTAAATCCACCTCGAGCAATGGCTACTAGATATGAACCTCTTGTTTTGCCACAAAACTTGGCTGCCATGCCTGCTAATTACCAAAGTAAAATCCCATTGTTTGATGCTTCCCAAGGTATCACAGCACAACAACATGTTGATAGGATGAGTGGTTTCTTTGATCTCCATGACATAGATGCAGAGAATGTGACTATGAGATTATTTGTGCAAACTTTTGGAGGCAAAGTGTGAAAGTGGTTCAGAGCGTTGCCTGCTGGAACTATCAATTCATTGGCAGCCCTTCGTAGAAAATTTTTGGATCGTTGGGAGGTAAGGAAAAATCCACTTCAAATCCTTTCCGAATATGAAAACATAAAGAGGAATGCTGGTGAAACTATCCAGGATTACTTTGTTAGATTCAATACTGTTTAGAACGCCATTCCAGCTGATATCAAGCCACCTATGGGGCTAGTTTTGATCAAATTTCTCAATGGCTTTGATCATGATATGGCATATCAGTTGAGAGAAAGAGAGTCGGCTACATTGGAGGACATGCAGAAAATTGCAGTAATTGTTGAAGAAAATTTGTTAGCTAAGAGAGCTAGGACAAAGACGGAGAAAAAGGTGACCATAAAGGAAGAAGATTCCCCCTCAGATCAATTTCTTCGTAAGCTTGAGAGGATGTTTGATAGATTAACCATTGCAGAATAACCCAAGATATAGGTCAGAAATCCAAATTTACGTGGTCAGCAGCAACCATAGTTCAGAATTAAGCAACGGGAGCAAAGAGCTCAAGATCCATTAACTCAACAGCAAGTCAAAACACCATTATAGCAGAACTATGTCCATGGCACTGAATCAGAAGATGATGAGACTCCAACAGGAGAGCAGAATTACTTTCTTACACAAGATGGTTTGCCAATTTATATCACCGAAGATTAGGAGTATTCAGAAAGTCTAGCTGTACAAAAAGATGAATATTTTATATTGGCAAATGAAACAGTCCTAGAAGAGGAATCAGATGAGTATCAGAGAGGGTACATGAATGCATTGATAGTGCAGCAAAGGAAATACTCACTCAAGAGTAGGGATATACCTATCAATCCAATTCAGAAGTGAAAGGAAGCAACACCACCAAAGAATGATTCTCCAGATGTGCAGAAAAAGGGAAAGGAGCCAACAGAGCCTACTTCTAGTAAAGTGCAATCAACAAACAAAAAGTCAAATCAGCCAAGTGCAACAAAGAAGAAGACTAAAAAGAAAGATGATCTATTCAAAGAGGTAGAGAAAACTACAACCTTTAGCTTAGAAAATGAAATTTCTAAGTTAAAAATGTCAATACCTTTGACCAAATTAATGAAGAACAGCAGTGATAAAGGTCAAATAAAAAAAGATTTTGAATATAGATCCTATGTTTGATATGGTAAATGTGGAAGATGACCAACCTGAACTTATCTTTGGTTTAGCATTAGAAGGACAATCTGAGGATAGTGATGTAGCTTCTTTTTATATCAGCCTTAGATTGCATGATTATGTTTTTCACAATGCCATGTTTGATTTAGGAGCGTCTCACAACCTGATGCCAAAGGAAATTATGGAAAAATTGGGTTTGGACATCACTTGAAAGTATCATGACCTTTATTCCTTTAATTTTGGTAGAGTAAGATGTATTGGTCTCATTAAAGATTTGGTTGTAAGTTTGGATCCGATTCTAGCGAAAAATGTTCTTATGGATGTAGTTGGGCCAACGTTTCCCCTAGATTTTGCATGCTTCTATCTAGATCATGGGGTTCAAAACTCAAAGGGACATTGTAGTTAGATTTCTCCTATGCCACTATTCCCATGTTTGGTCAGATGAGGAAATTATATAGGGAGAAAAAGATGAAGTATATGATCACAAGCAAGGAGAAACCTTTGAATCATCCAATTACTTATGTACATGCAGATTTAGAATCTTTTGTTCTTTACTCCGATAGTGTTTTCAATGATGTAAATAGTTAATTAGTTGAAGTTGAAGATATACCCGAGATTATAGAAAATTTCAGAGTTGTACTTCATCAAGAGAGGCAAAGGCTTGAAAGTATCGTTGAATAGTCAACATCCCACCAACAACAAGAAAAAGATGGACAATAGCCAAAGGTAGAAAAATAGGCAAAATTCTAGAACTTGGAAGAAGAAGCTAGTTTGTGGAGTATGGACTTTGATGGAGTAGTAGGTAGAGAAGGTGTTGGAATTGGTATATGGATACGCAACGATGTTTTCTCACCAAATAAAGTCCCAAGTAATGTAAGAGTTTTTTCATACAAGTTGGCTTTTGATTGTTCTAATAATGAAGTGGAATATCAGGCACTAATTGCAGGCTTGAAAATATTCAAAAACTTGAATGCAAGAAGAATTTTAGTTTATGGCGACTCCAAATTAGTAATTAAGCAAGTCAAGGGAGAATACCAAGCAAAACATCCTCGAATGAGAGCTTACCATAATGTGGTTTTAGATATTTTGAGGTTGTTTCTAGATTATACTTTGACATGTGTTCCTCGTGTACAAAATGTTATTGCAGATTTCCTTGCTACAGCAGCAAGTAACTTGAACATTCCGATGAATTCAAACAATAAGTTTGAAATTCATGTGAAACATTGCCCAGCTATCCCTGACAATCAAAGATATTGGCAGGTGTTTCAGAATGACAAAGAGATTGAAGAATTTCTATGAAATGAAGGTAAATATCAAGACACTTCTATAGATGGCGAGCAAGATAATGGTGAAACGGACTTAGAAGTAAATTAGATGGAAGTTTTGCAGCTAAAGGAAATGTAATCCCTAAAGGCCTCATACCTTTAGAGGAATTATTTCACCAATATGATGTAGCTCGAAACCCAAGTTTAATGCCGATTGAAAGCGGATTTGAAGATGTGAACATTGAAACAACAGAAAGTCCAAAGATGTTGAAGTTGTCAAAGGCATTTCCTCCTCAGGTAAAGGCAAAGTACATTAGTTTATTGTCTTCATTTACTGATGTATTTGCATGGGACTATTCAGATTTGAAGGAGTACAATAAAAGTATAATTCAGCACGTCATTCCAATCAAGCCAAACCAGAAAAGCCATTTCGCCAAATGTTAAGAAGGATCAATCCTAAGTTGCTTCCATCAATAGAGAAGGAGGTGAACTGATTATATAAGGTTGGTGTAATCATTCCAATAAGGTTTTCAGAATGGATTTCCAATTTGGTGCCCATGCGAAAGAAGACAGGTGAGATTAGATTATGCATTGATTTCAAAAATTTGAATAAGGTGTCTTTGAAAGATAATTATCTATTGCAATAGATGGACCACATACTCCAAAGAGTGGTCAGGTCATCTTGTATGACGCTTCTCGATGGGTATTTTGGATACAATCAAATTTTGGTCCATGAGGATGACAGGGACAAAACAACATTCACCACCCCATGGGGGACTTTCCATTATGCCAATATGCCACTCGGATTAAAGAATGTTGGTGCAACTTTTCAGCGGGCTATGGATATTGCCTTTGCAAATGAGAAAGATGTATTTATAGTAGTTTATCTTGATTATTTGACAGTTTTTTCTAATTCAGATGTGGAACATCTCTACCATTTGAAGATTGTTTTTTAGCAGTGCAAAAAGTATGACATATCTCTTAATCCCAAAAAGAGCTTGTTTGCCATGGATGAAGGGAAGCTTCTCGGTCACATCATATCCAAGGAGGACATCCGCATTGATCCTGCTCAAGTGGAAGCTATTCAGAAAATTGATTTTCCTCGTAGTAAAAAGGAGATCCAAGCATCCAACGGTAAGATGAACTTCTTACGTCGTTTTGTGCCAAATCTAGCTTAACATTTGAGGGAAATCACAAACATGTTGAAGAAATATAGCGTGGTAAAGTGGACCGAACAAGCTATCAAATCTTTCAATTTGGTAAAGTTGGCTCTTTCTTCAGCTCCGATTTTGATCAGCCCAGATTATTCCCAAGATTTCATTTTATTTTCATTC
This sequence comes from Pinus taeda, assembly GCA_000404065.3. Taxonomy (NCBI): domain Eukaryota; kingdom Viridiplantae; phylum Streptophyta; class Pinopsida; order Pinales; family Pinaceae; genus Pinus; species Pinus taeda. The sequence goes on from APFE030465636.1 coordinate 78,206, forward strand.
GCTTCAGAGCATACTACGACAACAATCTTAATGCAGAAAAGAGATCAGCTTGAGAAGCTAATTGTCTTTTTTAGCAGAGCAATAAGAGATGTATCCTTAAAATATAACATTATTGAGAAGCAAGCTCTTGCCTTAGTGAAAGCTTTGAAATATTTCCAAGTATATATTTTGTATTCTCATATTCTTGCTTATGTCCCTAACGTAGCTGTCAAAGATGTTTTAGTACAGATATATCCAGAAGGGAGACGAGGTAAATGGATCACAACTTTGTTAGGATATGACTTGGAGATCAAGCTAGCAAAGATTATCAAGGGGCAAGGACTAGAAAAACTGATGGCAGAGTCTAATTTGCATGCTTGGACATAAACTTGATTACTGCCATGTCCGAAGAAGATGAGGACAACTCACTCGTTCAGGTATCTGAAATTTTTATCCATTCTTCTTGGTATTCAGATGTGGTATATGTGCTCCAGCACCTTTCACCTCCACTAGGGATGGCTAGAAATAAAAGTAGAACTCTGAAATTAAGGGCTGTAAAATTTTGTATTATGAATAATGCATTGTATTGGAAATATCCCAGAGGTATGTTGCTAAATTTTTTGGTTGAGGAAGAAGCAAAACAGGTCATGGATGATTTTCACAAGGGAGATTGTGGAGGTCACCTATTTTGGAAGATGACGGCAAATAAAAGTTTGAGATCAGGGTACTATTGGCCTACCCTCTTTGCTAATGTTTATAAAACTATTACAAGCTTCCACGAATGTCAAATTTTTCAGGGAAGGAGAAAATTACAGCCGCTACCTCTCAAGCCGGTTGAAGTAAGTGCTCTATTTCAGTAGTGAGGCCTTGATTTTATTGGAGAGATCCATCCTACATCTTCAGCTCAGCATAAGTGGATCTTAACAGCGACGGATTATTTTACAAAATGGATTGAGGCAATCCCCACTTGGTAGGCCACAAATGCGGTAATAATTCAATTTCTCAACAATAATATTTTGTCACATTTTGGTTGTCCTAACAATCTAATTACAGATAATGCAGTAGCTTTCAAATCTAAAAATATGATTGATTTTTGTAATAAATATCAAATTACCTTGGGAAATTCTATTGCATACTATCCGTAAGGTAATGGATTGGCGAAATCCTCAAATAAATCATTGGTTAACATCATCAAAAAGCTGCTGGAAAAAAACAAAAAGAGCTGGAAAAAGAAGCTTGTTAATGCACTATGGGCAGATAGAGTAAGTTAGAAGAAATCAATTGGCATGTCTCCATTTGAACTAGTATATGGTGTTGACACGGTGTTCCCGACATCTCTCGCAGTCTTGTTCGTAAAACTTTTGCAGGAAGCTGGCAGCGAAGAGGATCATTTTCAGTGAAGGATAAACCAAATGACCCATTTACAATAGACGAGAGAGGAGGTTTTCCAGAATACCTTCAGGCTGCAAGAGAGAATCAAGAAAATCTCTGATCGCAAGGCAAAGGTAGATAAGTTTTAGATTGAAGACATAATGCTCAAGTGGGATGCTAGAAACGAGGACTAAGGCAAGCACGGAAAGTCCAAGAATCTGTGGAAGGGACCATAAATAATTGGTGCATATCGTGGTCAAAATGCTTTTCTCCTCAAAGAAATGAATGAGGATGATTGTCCAGGAGGTCCGGTCAATGGTCAACTGCTGAAAAGGTATTATCTTTGAGAAATTTTCTACTGTCATACTTTGCCATTGTACATACCATTTTATTTCCTTCATTTCAAGTGTGTATTGTCGTCATTCATTCAGTTTGGGACCCGAAGTGAAGGCTATAAAACTAAAGGTCTGATGTCAATTTTTTATTACCTAGTGTGGATTGTTTGAGTCAGTTTTCAGTCTCGTAATTAAGTCAGTTTTGAGCCAAGATATTGGTCTTAGGTTTGTTGAATTTATTGACTCCATGTAGCCTAATGGAAGAGGCACTTTCTACTTTCCAAAGATCTATGTTTCTTAGCACTTCCTAGGAGCTACCATCCCCATTGGAGCCAATGCTAGTGTCGGTATCTTCATCCCTCCATCAGTGATCAAAATTTCTCTTTTTGCATGCATATTAGGTGTCTCGTCCGCTTAGCTGCACTACATTAGGTCATTGATCATCTGATGGTAGTGGATATTTGTCAAATTTCCCTCATGCTTCTCATCTGCTGGCCTATTTCTATATGTACAAGTCATCTGCTATCATTTTCATTTCATTTCATTTGCAGTAGTCATCTTAGGGTTTTCATGTCTCATTAAATCTAGGGTTTCCCACCATGATCTTTCGAAATCTCAATAAGAGGCCAGCAGTCACATGAGGATTTTCAATAAGTTCATAGAATCACAAATATTATTGATGATTTGCTCTATAAAGGGTTTTTACCCCAAAACTTTGTTTTGAGGGGAAAACAGGGTTTTTCCATTTCTTGTACAAATTTTAAGTAATTTTATTGTTTTCATATGTAATAAAACATCATCTCCAACCCTTGGTCACCTTGCGAAACTCCTGCAAAAGAGACAAGAAAATCCAAGCATTAGTCCATCAAAGGACAAAAAAGAGCCAAACTACAAAAACAGGGTTTTTAAAAAAGCAAAGTAAAAAGAAACTTTAGAAAGTGGGTCTTTCCTAAATGAACAATTAAATTCACTTGTATATAGAGGGATAATTTGTGTTAGAAGACATCATTTTGTGCAAAGGAAAGAAAGAAAGAGCAAAAAAAATCACATTTGAGGAAAGAAAAGGAAAAATTGCAGCAAAGTTCAGGTTTTTTCTTGGCGCGATGCACTCGGGTGTTGGTGCGGTGGACTTGCTCGGTGATACGCACCGAGTGCAGGAATTACAAAGAGTTTTTAATGGGTGCGGTGCACCTAGGTGTTGGCACGACGCACGAGTCTACCAAGCCAAAAACTCATCCCATCATTTCTCTAAGGCTCCAAAATTTCCAAATACCATCCCTTCAAGTAGGTAAACTCTCCCATTTGCCATAGCAAGAGATTTAGTCATTCTTGATGATGTTTTGAAAGGTGAAAAATTAAATCCTAAGTTGTTTTAAAGTTGCCTTAACAAAACTGTCTAGGGTTTTGCAGTTTTTGTCAATCTTGTTGTTTATAATCCCTTGCATAATTTTCCCACATCCCATTCCTCTCCACTAAATTTCCCTAATTTTATTTCCATTTCCCTCTCTCATTTACACTCATCTTACCCCCTTATTCCCAAACCCTAAGCCCTACACCTAATTCCCACTATTCCCCAAACCCTAATATTCATTCCCAAAATCTTATCATTCCCTAGTAACCCTACAGCTAGCATCAAAATATTCATTTCCAATTATATTATCAGTCCACTCATCAAATCCTAAAGAAGAAAACAACAGTCACCTATTCTTGAGAAAATCTCTTCATACTCATCATTTTACACCATACATTGGAAAATATGGAAATAGATTCAGCTTACGAAAGGGATGAAGAAACTGTGAGTGATTCCTCCCAAGAGATTCATGCACCAAGAAAACCACATAAGGGAGGAAAACACACCCGGGAGGAGCTCACCACACTCAGAGATTTATTAGCTTGTCCTCTTGCAGTAACATGTTTTAAACATCAGCCTCGCTACCAGTTTTGTGAGATGGTGGAAAGGGTGAAATACCACCATGAACTTGCTAGGCTATTTTTCCTTCATCTTCACAATGGTGAGGTGAATTTAGGAGGTGTTTCCTTCACTTTGACACCTAAATCTATAGCTGCAGCAACAAGTATCCCAAATGTAGGTGAATAGTGGAACAAAGAACAACTTGTGGGCAAAGAGCATTATGAGCCTTATGTCAAGGCTAGTTATCAAAAGAAAATCATTAGGGTCTTTCCTTTTAGATACCTACAGAACACTTATGCCCCACTCATGAAGCTTATTATCAAATAATTCACCTGTGAAGGGAGATTTTCTTGCTTTTACACTTATCATGTTAGATTAGTGATGCATTTCACTAGAGTGAGGATGATGAACCTCCCCTACTTCATATGCAGAAATATTGAGAAAACGGCTACATTGTGCAAAGAAAACCTCTTCATCAACACAACATTTATCATTTTTCATTGATCAAGATTGTTGTTTTTCATCAACTGAGTTTGTTGAATGTTTCATGGGATACTTTCATTTCACGTGAGATTTTCAAAAGCCCTCAAGTGACCCCATCAATGTTTCAAGAGGAAGCAAGGCTTTCAAATCATCTAGAGGTTCAGAAGACTCAATCTATAGGAGTGCCAGTATTTTTTACTTATGAAAAAGACACAAGGAGATTAGTTGCAGCTGCCAAATGAGTATTATCTCCACTTGGGGTGGAAGGGGTCTCATTTCCTTCACCAGACAATAGGCAAATGCTATCTTCACCCGGGGTGAAAGGGGCTTTGCCTTCTTCTTTAGTAGAGTAGGTACATGATAAAGGGAAGCAACCATTGCATGAGGAAAGGCCTTCTGAAGGTCCGTAAAGAAATTTTATTTTGATTTAGGAGGAGGATACTGATTTGGGCTTCCAAAGCTCAAGACTCAAGGAGATCATCAAAGAACAAGAAGCTGACATCCATGCCTTATCTATTAAACTTGAAAGGGCTAAGTGGATCACTAATTACCTTGATAAATGGAACAAGTAGTTGGAGGATAAACAAAATCATGGATTTGCAAACCATAAGGGAAAATAGGCAAGCAACAAAAAGAAAGAAAGTCAAGTTGACATCGCTTGAGGAAAAGATTGATGTTGACTGGGTATCATGGCTAGAGAGGGAAAATATGCACTTGGAGAAGCTGCTTGAGAAAGCCAACAAGGGGAAAAATATGTTGTGGCACATGGCTTATCACTATTTGGCATGAAACAAAATTTGTAAAACAAGGATAAGAAGCCTAAAAGCCAAGTTAACGAAGACTTTCAGGAGAAAGAAAGAACAAGATAAACTCAAGATCTTGGTTGAAGCTTCATTGGCTAAGCATAGCACTTGACATAGATCAAACATGCCAAATTTCAAGAAATTTGGTAAAATTTTTGGAAATTTTGAATTTTTCATGGAAAAAACAGGTTTTTCCGGCAGGTGTGTAGCGCCACCTGGCGCTCGATTTTGATAGGGACCTCCATTTTAAGAAAACTTGGCATTTTTGGATTCCTTATGAAAGTTTATGTATGCTCAGGAAATACTAGGAAATTTTGACAATTTTTGGACCTCCGAAAGGGGCAAAAGCACCTAAAAATGCCCTCTCTGCCACTTTTTGGCCACACAAGAAGCCATTTTGGGAGATTGCAATTTTGGAGGGGAAAATGGACTCCAGATCAAAAAATTCAAGTTGTTCCAAAACGTAGTCTCCTAGGGATTTCCAACAAGCTATCCTGCCCCTAATTTTGACCTGGGAGCCCTTCCAAAATCAGCAGGGAAAAAGCGATATGCACATAAAAAGTGTCACTACGCACAGGATGAAAATGTGCCAGATTTTGCTCAAAAACTCTGTTTTTCGCCTAGTTTTCTTCTAGTTTTCCTTTTTCTCTCTTATTTTCAAACTCATGATGTAAATTTATGTAAATTTATGTAATTTTATGTAAAAATAATGAACATTGACTCAAGGAAGTAGATACATCATGTATAGGTGGTTTTGAACTGAATGAATCTGTTTGCATAGTTTTAGAGGCAAGTTGTCCCACTACCTATTTTTTAGTTCCTAGTTTAGATCTTGTTGAAACAGCTCCTAGACTCTTGGATTCGACCACTAAAGGCTAGAATGGGTGGTTTTTTTCCTATATCTTTTACTTTGTTAGTCATTTGTCAAGGTTGGACTCTTGTGAATGCTTTGAGCACTATTGTACATCATCTCTACATTTTCTGGGATTCTCGTGGAAACGTGACTTAGTATTTTTTTTCCTTCTGTGATTCAAGTAATCATATCTTTGTGTGTGCCATTATCTCTCTCTTTTTTGCTTAACTAAATGAATCAAGTATAAAGGTGAAAATCATTGATGTTGCAGTGCTCTACCTTAGGGTTTCATTAGTTTTACATGTTTTCTACTGTTTGAAGAGGACTCATGACACATTCATGCCCTCTCCAACTCCTCACCTATCTCAAGACTCACCATTACACCTAATTTGAAGTACTAAATAACTTGCCTACCTTGCCCCATAGAAACCTCTGCAAGACTGAGTTCATTCCCCGGACACAAAATTGTCTTTCACCTTTGATCTAGCAAACCAACATAAAATTCAATCAAACTCCTTTGAGCATATACCTAGCCTGAAATTAGTCTTTATATCAGTCATCTCAAACCTCATTTGCTATATTTTCCTGACATTGACAAGGAGAGAGCCCTCTCTCGACCCGGTAGGGCTAGCTACCAAGTTAAGCATGGATTGATGTTACCCTAGACCTGCCTTTCTCAGCTTGAGGTAGATTTAGGCCCTAACCGTGATCATAAATTATTTTGGTATTGTTCACCTTTTGGTTAGTGCTTCTATTGATGTTCACCCTTGGAGTGAAATGAGCATGATTTACTCAGGGAGTACATTTATGGTTTTCTTGAGGATTGACACATTTTTTATTGTTTTTGGTGCATCAAGATAGCTTTCGATGATGGTTGAATACTTTTCTAGTTGGGATGTTTCTCCAATGTATCCAGGACGAGTCTTTATAAGCGGAGAATGTTGAATCTTGATGATTTCATCTAAGGCTTCTGATCCTTTAGAAAATCTAAGATTCAAAGTTTTTGTCTTCTCAAGTTCCTTTCTTACACTCACTACTTGACATTCTAATTTTTCATTGTAATTTTCCCTTTCCTTGAGTTGGTGTGTCAAGATGTCTATGACTATATTATTTTCTTCCAAGAATATTTTGAGTTGAGTGATTTCTTCAAGAAAACCTTCTTCTAATAAGGAATCCATAAACTTATCATTTTCATAAGCCATGGGAATTTTAATTTCTTGATCAGACTCACCTTCATCACTATTATATAGATGATCAATATCTTCATCAATATAATAACTTCTTCTATTAACAAGTTGTTTCCTATTACCTTTTGCAGAATCCTTTCCTTTGTCATGGTTATCTTTATGGGGACATTTAGCAACATAATGGACAACCCTACCGCAAGTAAAACATTTGAAGGGAAGCTTACCTTTGAATCTTTCGGTAACCAGTTGAAGTTTCTTCACAAATTTGAACTCATCTTCTTCTGATATATATCTTGATTCCTTGAGATCTTTCTTTTATTTTCCCTTTGCAAAGGCTTTGAAAGTAGCTTCTTTGATTTCACATGGACCTCCTTTCCTCATTTCAAAGGAAGTTAAAATTCCATGAAGTTGAACAACATTAATAGATTGTAGATCCTACTTCTCTTCAATGTCAGATACTTTTGACTCAAATTTAGAAGATAGAGATATTAAAATTTTCTCTAATATAGTAGCCTCCTTTATTTCTTCACCTAGATTCTTCATACGATTTACAATATCATATACTCGTACAAAGTAACTAGCAATAATTTCATCACTATGCATCTTGAGATATTCATATTGAATTCTAAGAGTTTGGAGCTTATCATATTTTACCTGGGAGTCTCCTTCTTAGCTATGACTGATTTTCCCCATATTGATTTGGTTCTGTTGAGCTGCATGACTTTGAAGAATTCTAATTCTGATAGACCTCCCAATAATGCATTGATGACTTTGACATTGGTTTCATGTGATTTATTTTCTGCTAGATCTGTGGGAACTGCTACTAAATATTCGTACCCTCCTTCCACAATTCCCCAAACATTAGCTCCAAGTGGCTGAAGATAGGCTTTGGTTCTTATCTTCCAATATGCTAAGTTATTTCTGTTGAAGAGTGGTGGTTTGATAGATCCCATTCCTTCATGATTGCTCATCTTGAGAGATCTTCCTTCAAGCAATCAAGCTTCTTCTGAAGGACCTGCTATGATACCAATTGTTTGGAAAAATAGTGAGGGTGGGGGAGGGGTGAATCATTATTTAAACTCTCACAAAAATATTTTTTCTTTTTCAGACTCTATAGGCGATTTTACATAAACCAAATAGTGTATGTCCACAACTATAATGAATGAAACTAGTGTATAGATAATAAACTTGTAAAATAACTAATTCATTATCTATTGAACTTAAATCAAAGTTTCATTCATTTACTAAGCAATAATTAGATGCAACGCAAATAGAATAAATCAACACACATAAGAAGCACACATGAACACCAGGATTTTTTAGGAGGAAACCCAATGTGGGAAAAAATCACTGTTGTTGTCATCTTAGTCTTCAATCTTCTTATTATAAAAAGTGCTTACAATTTTTGTACTATTACAGACTTTTTCTAGTATGCAAGCATCTACCTGCTGAAGGCTACAACCTTCACTCGTTTTCCAGCTTCTACTAGAAGGGAGCTCCTACCCTCTATCTCTTGCACTGGATTATACGTTTACCAGTATGTAGATGTCGGCCTATAGAAGGCTACCACCTTCACCTGTTTTCCAGTTTCTACTTGAAGGGGGATCCAACCCCCTAGCTCTTGTACTACCTGATATGTTTACCAGTACGTAGGTTCTAGCCTACAGAAGGCTGCCACCTTCACTCTTTCTCCAGGGACCACGTTTTATAAATTTTTAGACTAGATACTCCTGGTACACATCAACACAATATGTAGGCCACATTTCATCAAATTTTCAAACTGTACCCATTAGTAACATTGAAGCTCAAAATAAATCGCCACTACAATACAACCATCAAATACAACTGCATCAACCAATCACCGAACCCCATAAACTCTAAAGCAGAACACAATCAAACTGAACAATTAGATCAATGTCATCGAAACACAGTGCTAAACCCAAAACACTATATCAATAGCCAAAACCAACCGCAACCTCAAAAATCATATATCAGAATGTATACACTACTTCAATGAGGACAATCTGTGTGTATACGCTACTTTCTGTAACCCAACCTGTGTATACCTCTAAAGATATTGAATCATACCATTTTTGAACCAAAAACTGTATTATCCAAAGACATTCTAAAGATATACTATCATATTATAGAGTTATAAATAGATAGCAACAAAGATCACCCTTCTTACTTAATCAATCAGTCAACCATATTCAATCTTCTTTTAATTTAAGATCTAATAAAGACATTATTTACAAACAACGGTAAAAAAATAACATTGATTAGATAGATCAGTCATTTCTGAACAACAAGCCCTTCCTCTGCATACTGTACTTAGAAGTGTCGAATCCATGTGTCTATGTGCCTTCACCGAGGTGAACCTGCATATAGATCTACAAATAATGACTTATAACTTCAGGAATTTCCAAGACTTCAAATATACCCAGATCATAGCACTTAAATGATAAAACGTGTGTTAGCTCTCAGATCTAGCCTATCCATTATCAGATCATACAATGGTAATTCATTTCAGGTCCCATGATCCTGATCCAACATTGTATCCATGGGTGCACAATATATTTCATATCTATATCACAACCATAGCCCTTACAACACAAAGTGCTTCAGGTAGAAGTATTCATTAAAAACAATTTCACTTGCACATTTAGCCCTTTGATCTTCTCCTTCTTATATACTTAGAGCCATTATGAATACCATGCACCAAAGCAACACTTAAAACCTATGGTATTCTTAGATGGGATCCAGTAAGTGTTATTCCATTCAATGTTGTGGGATAATACCATGGCATGGACCCTTGGTGTTTTTTAACCATAATTTTCAATCCCATGCACACTTTTCCTTCTGTGAAACTGCATGCATATGTATACAAACCTTCTATTCTATGTATCTATGTGCATACGCGACTTGGAATAGGTTAACTCATGTATACAACTTAAAACATTCTCTTTCCTCAATTTCTTGTTTCTGATCTCTAATCCTTTATCCCGTTATTATGTTCCATCATTCTGTCACCTTTGATGTGACCTACAGATTCATCTAGTTACCATATACTTGTTCTGTTACAAGTGAGTTTCCATCAAGGAGAACACATGCATCATAATTCCAACACTTTTGTGGGAACACACTCGAGTTTCATAATTTGAACTACAACCCACTCCGTCAAGAAATGATACTTGATGGGGATATGCTTGGTCTTAGAGTGGAAAACTAGATTCTTTAACATTCTGATTTCACTTGTGTTGTCACAAATAATGGCAATAGGTCGATCATAAAACACTTGTACATCTTGTAAAGTTTGATTCATCCACAAACTTTGAGTACAACAAGAAGTTGCTGCAATATATTCTTCCTCAATTATAGATAAGGAAATCTCTCTAAGAAGGAAAGGACCACCACTTATGCTTTCTCTATTGTCCACATCACCTACCCAATCAACATCACTATAAAAAGTAAATGAGAAATATTTACCTCTAGGGTACCATAGTCCATAGTCCATTGTTCCTCTTATATATCCAAAAAAAAAAAAATCTCTTAAAATATGTCTAGGAGCTACTTGAAATATTCCAACTATTGCATCAACTTGCATGATTTTTGTCCTTAAATCGATATAAAAGGCTACCAATTATGGATCTATATATTTTCTAGTCCAATTTTGTTGTCTCATCCATCTTGCTGAGCTTCCAACCTATCATCATTAGAGTTCTCACCAATGAGCTTTCTTCCATGCCAAATTTCTTTACCACTTCCTTGAGATACTTGCCTTGAGAAACAAGAGGTCCTTTAAGGCTCCGCGCTATCTGCAATCCAAGGAAATATGATAGTTCTCCAATCATGGACATACTAAATTAATCCTTTATATTTGTTGTAAATTCACTTGTTTGAAAATATGAATCACTAGGAAAGCTGATATCCAAAACATACAAAACTACCATAATGAGTTTGTTGTCCTTTTTTAGACATAGATATGGTTGTCAGTTGTTCCTCTTTTAAATCCACGCTTCAACATCTAGTTGTCTAGCCTGGAATACCAAGCCCTAGGGGCTTGCTTGAGGCCATACAATGCCTTCTTTAGTCTGAAAGCATAATTTAGTTTCTCTATAAGCGGAAAGCCCTCTCGCTTCTCTATGTAAACTTCCTCCTATAGCTCTCCACTGAGAAAATCATATTTTAAATATTTTTGATAGATTTTGAATTTCTTAAAGCAGGAAAATTTCATAATAATCTTGATTTCCTCTAATCCAGCAATAGGAGAAAAAGTTTCATGAAAATCCAAGCCTTGTATTTGAGCATAGCCTTTGCATACCAACCTGCCCTTGTTTCTTACCACTTTTCCATGATCATTCAACTTATTCTTGAATACCCACTTTGTGCCAATGACATTCTTGTTTGTGGGTCTTGGAGCAAGTTCTCAAGTCTTATTTTTCTCTAATTGGTCTAATTGTTCATTCACTGCCTTCAACCAATGTTTATCTTAGCTGGCTTGAGTAAAATATTTTGGTTCCTCCATGGACAATAATGTAAAATTTTCTTGCATATGGGGCTTCAACTATTTCCTTCTTGTATGTACTCCTAAATTTTATTCAATTTTTTTTTCCTTAGATGGCTCATTTTTTAACATACCTTGGGGTATCCTTGGATTAAGGACTAGAGGGATATTCCTCACTTTATTTTGTAGTTGTCTCATCATTTTCATCATTAACAATTTCTGGTTCATCAGCTTTATATCTTGTTCATTGATTTTCTTCTTGAACATCAGGTCCACCCACTTTTACATCTATGCAATAAATGATCATTTTAGTGACTTTGTTGTAGCACCCGTAACTTTTGATATTCTATGAATAACTGAGAAAAATATTGTCATCTACTCGAGCATCAAATTTACCAAGTTTTCCATCATTTTTCTTAATGCAACATCTGTTGCCAAGAACTCTAAAGTGTTTGACTGTTGGAGGTCTACTAACCCACATATCATAAGAATTTTTTTCATTGTTGGGTTGAAAACGATATTGTTTTAGAATGACAATTGTTGTGTGATTAACTTCTGCCCAAAACATCTATTGTGCATTCCTCTTAGTTATCATTTCTCTGGCTAACTGTTGCACTGACCTATTTTCTCTCTTTACAACATCATTTTGTTGGAGAGTCTCTGCTATGGTAAATTGTATCTTAATTCCATTTGTCTGACAGAATTCATCAAATTGCTTTGAAGTGAAATCACCTATTTGAGCTAATTCTTTTTATTTTTTAATTCGTTTCATTCTCAGCCATATATTTGAATTCTTTAAACTTGTCAAAAGCGTTAGATTTCTCCCTGAGAAAGGAAAACCACATCATCTTGTTGAAATAATCAATTATTAGCATAAAATACAGTTTACTTGTGGTTGAATGAATTCTGAATCGTCCACACAGATCCACGTGAACCAACTCCAATGACTTTGTTGATGAGTTCTCTTTTTCCTTCAAAGTAACTCATGCTTTCGTTCCCAATTAGTAGGATTTACAAATAATTTTCTCTAGATTTGGAAGGCTAGGAAAATCCTTAACAATATTTCTCTTGCTCACCTTGAAAATATGATCAAAGTTCAAATGTCAGAACCTTTTGTGCCATAACCATATCTCATCAATCTTGGTTAAACAACACTCTTTTGTGTTCTCTTTTAGCACATAGATATTGTTGTCTATTCTTATAGGCTCACCAACTATTTCACCTGGGTCTGTAGAATTGATTTGACAATTCTTAGCTTTGAAAACCACATCATAGCCTTGATAAAACATTTGAGTGACACTCAGAAGATTATGTTTTATCCCATCAACATATAAAACATTCTTAGATTAACCTTTTCCATTTGAGAGACTGGCCACTCCTTTTGCAATTAGTTTACTAAGAGCAGTTTTACCAAAGGAAACACTACTTTTGTCAATAGGATTCCAAGTCAGAAACTTGCTTCTATCTCTTGACATGTACCTAGAACATCCAAAATCCACATACTAATGGCTCCCACCATTGTGAGAATACAAGGCAATGCCACATTGCTTTAATTTCTCTTTCTTTTTCGAGACTTTGGGCTTCTGTTCAAATTTCTCAAAAAATGGTTGTCTTCTTTTCTTCAAGCCTAAAATTAACTGCTATATGCCCAAAATTGTGCAATTTAAAACATTTCTCTTCATAATTGACAGGAGAAAAGGAATTATTATACCTTAGTATGCTTCTTCTCTCATGAATTATTCTCTTAGATTTTAGTTATCTTCTGGATAGATTCGTCATGCAATTTGCTTTTGTGTGGCCATAATTGGTGCATGTGAAACAATACCCTGAGAACATATCATTGTACCTAGATGGCTTCCTTCTCTACTGAGAAGAATTTTTGGACATTTGGTTTTCATGGATAACATACTCCCTTTGCTGCTACTAATTTCTTTTTTGTTGAGTAAGTGTCTCTTCCTTTTGTGCAATATTTTCTTTTTCTAAAAAAAAGGTAATTTCCATTTTACCCTTTAATTCAGTCATTGCACTGTATTCAACATAAAAAATAAGACTAGTTCAGTCTTTGGAGATGCATTGAGCCTCCATAATTTAATTTAAATTTGTTTTCCCTTTACTGAATTTCTGATTGAAGTTTAGTTGTGTTTTATCATTTTCAATCGCCTTCTTCAACAAAACATTTTCTCCTTCCAACTTATCACATATTTGAGCCTTTTCATTCAACTTCTGATTTAAGGAATCTTGTATTTTCTTACCTTCTTATACATATATAAGTAATAGCTCTACTACCTCAAACATTTCTTTTACCAATGATTATTTTTGGGGTTTGTTTTTCATTCTCAACCTCTCTATTTCCTCAAGAGCCCTTACTAGCTCTCCCTCAAGTTTGACTTCTCCCTCTTCATTATCATAGTTAATAACCTTGATTTGGAAAATTTTAATGGACATCAACATGATTTCGTAGCCTCTCATCATCTCTATCCTCATCTTAGGATTATCTAGGCTCACTTTCAGAGGATCTCTTATCTTGAACATAGAAATCTCTCTTCTTTTCCTTCTTTTTTTCCTTTCAAACATTATTAAAATTTTCTTTAGGATGACAGTCTCTTTTATTCTTTCTAGTATGCTTTCATGCATAATGATGAACTTGACCATAGTTAAAACATTTAAATGGAAACTTACCTTTATACTTGCATGATCCTCACTTGAGCTTCCCCACAAAATTGGATTCTTCTTCATCTGATTCACAACATGAGTCATTATGCTCATCCTTGTACTTATACACTACTTTGAATGTTTATATTTGGTTGTAGACATTCCATTAGAACTCCTCATCTCATAGGAAATAAGTATTCCAAGGAGATGATCTAGAGTGAGAGTGCTCATATTTTCCATTTCTTCAATGGATCACACCTTGGGAATAAACTTGTCAGGAAGATATCTCAACACGTTTTGAACAACCACATGTTCATATAGCTTCTCCTCGAGCCCTCTTATGGTTTTCATAAATTCATTACATTGCATTAGTGTTGGTTGACCTTGAGGTGTCCTTGATACAATTAGCCCAAAATTTGACCTAGACTTGATGGACTACAGTCCCCAACCATGGAGTGAGAGTCCTTGATCCCTCTATCTTTATGAGCTAATGGATAATGTAGGATGATATGCTAACATCGACGAAAAGTTTGACATGGCATGTAGGTTAGTTGGGGATTTTTGCACAATTAGGTGATGGGGAGCACTATTTGCCATCATTATAAACCAAAGGTATATAGATGTTGTATGGGTGTTAATGTGAGGATAATTGTGCCCCACAAGGATGTTTTTGTTTGGGGCCTTGGACATCATCTAAGGAGAAACACCATTAGCATCCCAAGGCATAAGAGTGGTTTTGGTTGGTTCAGTAATAAACCCAACACGACTTCCTAAGAATAGTAAATCCTCCTTACTATTGTTGTGTGGTGATCCAGGAAACAAGATCTGGGTTTTTATTGCTTTTTGGAGGAAAAGCATTCCTCCACTCAAGGAGTTTTCCTCCTATCCACTTGTACAAACAATAAGCTTGAGTAGGATAATAGGATTAGAAGAAAATCATAGGAAAACATGTGAATAATATGAGAGGTTTAGATTCCAAGCATTTTTTGTAACTTTGTCGTGTACAACGTTACAAACAACATGTTTGTTAATCAAAGTGATATTTGATTTTAGCTCTTAGTTTAGCTTTCTTCTAAGGTTTTTAAGTTCCCTTGTGTTAACTTGGCCCATTGACCTAGGTGGTCAATATCCCTCTTGTATCATTTATGTTCACACATTTGTTTATGAGCAATTGTTTCTTACAGCTTATCTTAACATTTGTTGATGATATTTGTAGCACTCTTACATTAGTTATATAGGAATTTTACTTTGAATTTAGCTCATTTCCATTACTATTTTTATTTTATTTTTCATTATGTGTTATTCATTTTTAGTTACACTCTACTCTATTTTGCAACTACAAGAAACACTACAACCTTGCATTTTGGTAGATTAACCCTACCACAAGTTGTTTTAATTCATTGGATATGTTCACTTTCCAATTTTGCAACTTCTCATTAGCATCATTGTCATCCAATATCACATTTAGCATATTCACCTTCACATTAGACTGTTTCTTGTAGAAAAATAAGGACACCTGTAGCAGTTTGCAACCCGACTTCTAAGATTGCCCAAATTCACACGAAACACATGATAATTCGTGATTCAATGATTTGGGAAACTTTTGAACAGACAGATAATTAGTGATCCATGTGCTTTGATAATCTGTGATCTGTGTGCTTTGAGGAGCAGATGCACACATTATCTCCAATATGGTCAGGGAGTATCCTGTAGCATTAACAAGTGAGGCACATCTGTCAACAACCCTTTTGGATGGCCAAGACAGTTTTATAAGCTCTGCATTTAATACCATTTATTTTCTGTGAGGTCGATCTTCCATAGTTTTTGCCTAAAACAGGTATTTGTTTAGGCTTTCTGTTTGTTTTATTAAAAAATAGCTCTTTGAATAAACTATTATCATATCCTATTTCCTGTTCAGATTGTTGGGGCTACCTTTAGATTATATCTTTTTTATTGTACAGACTTTAAACACATATCCAACCCATTTCCTTATAAGCTCTACTAAGCATAGGATGATAATACGTTGCATTTTCTTGGATCGGATTCCAACTTAGTTATTTCCTCTATTTTTGGGCATATCTAAAGTTAAGTGCATTTTAATGGAATTTGATTTCTTTTTTCTTTGTGTTAAGATATTTTCAAATTTCCTTGCTGACACTCTGACATCAATGTAAGTTCATCCATATGGCACAAATAGGATGCTCATCAAACTGAGTTGAACATGGTCAACCCTTGACGCAATACAACTCCCAAAAACACTGATAACTGCTTGCTACACCAACTGTAACTACTTTATGATATATGGCATCAACATTCAATCCTCTTCCTTCACACAGTTACCAATCCATGACTTAGATGTGCAGCTCCAACATTGTCACACTCTCAATTCAATACCTTTGCTACTAGCTATGGCCTATGGTCTAGCCTAACAACAAGTCTAGCCTCTGATCTTCAGTCAAAAAATAATATCAATGTAGTAGTATAAGTCATACATGGACTTGACTCAATCTGAGTGTACTGATTTGAACTTTGGTCTAGGACAGATTTCATTAATATAATATGACTGTAGGTTACCAACCTTATAAACAGTCCTCAGGAATAGTTTCAATCACAATGCTGTCATCATCATGTTGCCACTGAAATACTAAGATGTACTAGGTCTCCTTACTTGAACAACACCTAAAACACATCCTTTAGGACTGTGTGTTGAGTCTCTTTCTTATTGTGGATTAGGGGTTCAATTAGGCTCCCTTTGATTGCGTCTTAGCTGTGAATACAAGACTGCAACTAGGGCTCTTTCGGAGCTTCCTTTGAGAGCGTAGGGAAGCCTCCTTGCTATGATGAAGAAATTTCTTTTGGGACAGCGAAGGAGCCTCTCTTCACTATGATTTAATCCCTGTGAGTGCACCTTTTCTAGGCCCCAAAATTGTCCCTCAACATTGACTTCATGTGGATTTGTTAGAGGTTTGTTGTCGACATTTCCTTTTAAAAATCTAGTGCATGAATGATTGTCCACATGTTCATGGAGAAGAGAACATATTTGCATTTGATGTGGTCCAGAGAGAAATTTTTTATTTTGTCAAGCCTGTATTCTTCATCAATGATTTTCTTGACATCATTTTCATTCTCAGCACTATATTTGTATATGTCATTGAGGGTTTCATTACAGGTTTAATCAATCTTTTGGGGATGTCCAACTTTGTTATTGTCAACAATAGAGCTATCTATAAGTGGAAATGGATTTGTATGAATTAAAGCTTCAATAATTGTGTGTTTATAACATACTCTTTGTTTGTCTACCAAGGAATATCCATCACATATGTCAATAACTTTGTCTTCCAGATGAGTATTGACAGTAAAAGGATGAGACTTCCTTATCCCATCTAGCTTGAGGAATAAATTTAGATCGTAAATAAAAAATAGTAGGACTGTCAGATTCCATGATATAGGATCTTTTAGGATTGAACTATAAAATCTTTTAGGATTGAACTAGCAAATCTTCCCACAATCGTATTTAGGGAGTGCTAACCAAATCCATTTGAGTAGTGAATTTCCTTCAAAGCAGTCAAGGTAGTGATTGTACCATGATTCAAATAGTTGAAAGACATTTAAATTTTATTTATCATAAGATGTGAATGGAAATGCCTCAGAAATCACTTAAATAATACTAGTATTCATGCTATCATAAAGGTGAATCCAATTTACCTCATTGGCCAAGAAAATAAATTTTCTTCTGACAACTAAGTTGAGCCATCTTCGCCCAAGCTTGTAAGGGCACTGTCTATGGATTCCTATACTTACAACCATGACATGAGCTTTGCATGAATCTGCACAATGAGAAGCAGGAGAGCCAACCAATCAGAGCACAGCCAATTACAAGTTACAACCATGACATGAGCTTTGTATAAATCTGCATAATGAGAAGTAGGAGAGCCAACCATTCAGAGCACAGACAGTTATGACCATGACTTGAGATTTGCATGAATCTGCATAATGAGAACACAATGTCTTAAGAGAACTTTTTTGCAATGCAAGTTATGTGATAGGAATAAAATAAATGTACAAGATTGAAAAATACAAGCTACTTGACATATCATTCTGGTAGGAATAAAATAAATGTACATTTTGTTGTTTCCATATCCTCATCCTCTTTAATATTGTTCCAGCTACTTGACATCATTTTGTCTTACCTTGAAGTTATTTGAATTACTTTGATAAGCAGGAAAACCTTTATCGCTTCCAAAACATCTTTGCCATGCACTTTCTGGGTAGAAATGTTAGGACGTCTTATTATTTTCAATGGCATATTACCACAAGAATGCTTGAGATGAGGGATACCCAGATTACATCCAGTAAAGATACAAATTGATGGTTCTTTCAATGACCTATCCCTAGCCAGTTTATCAACAATAACTTTCACCTTTTTCTCAGGAAGACTAATTTGACAGGCTTCCATCTTTATATGAAACCCTCCTCTTTCTTTTTCATGAATAGAAGATTTTGATATCATTGGGCATGGACTATCTGTTGTAACAAGTCCCAACATAAGTCATCAAAATGGTCATATATTTTGTTCAATAGCACAATGCCTGACTTGCAAAACATAAAGCCCGTTTTTTAATAAAATTTGAAGCATTAAAAAACATATTTTCCTTCACAATGAAGCAACATATAAACCCTCAAAATTGAAAATATCCATGCTTACAAGTAGTGGAAAGACTGAACTGTAAGTCCCATCATAAGTCGTCGAAATGGTCATAGATTTTGTTCAATAGCACAATGCATGACCTGCAAAACATAAATCTCGTTTGTTAATAAGATCTAGAGCATTAAAAAACAAATTTTCCTTCACAATGAAGCAACATATAAACCCTAAAAATTGAAAATATACATGCTTACAAGTAGTGGAAAGATTGAACTATAAGTCCCATCACAAGTCATCAAAATCTTCATAGATATTGTTCAATAGCACAATGTCTAACCTGCAAAACATAGACCCCTGGTTTCTTTCAAACAGTGCCTTTGTCAGTTCCACTGTTCATAGTTTGTCTCTATGACCAATGTAGCTATCATGAGATAGACAAAGCTCGGCATCTGAGATGCCCTTACTACCATAGTTCTCCACATAAACTGCATTTCCATCTACAAATCGAGACATAAGACTAGAATGAAAGAATGCACTATGTCTTTGTTGTCAATGTTGATTCAACCATAAGTCTAGCATTTTGTTCTTGATGAACTGTTTAGTTGAGGCCACATAGCTTAGGACAAAACTAACTAGTATTTTTGGCAATAGGACTAGACAATGTTATTGATATACAACAAAAATCCCCACAGTTTTTGGTTGGAATACTCATATGGTCTTACTGATCAGGAAATAGAATGTTATTTTCTATTGAACATGTTTGTTAGGACTCTCTTTGAAGGCTATCATAGCTAATTCTATGTGCCCATGCAGTAGTTGCATGAATTTCTAAAGAATTCCTCTTCCTCTTTGGTTTGCTCCCTATTGACAGTACATGAAACAATGATGTTGATTATTTAATTACTGCAAGGTGGAAGAAACAAAATACCAAACCCACGTATTGGAATTACTTCCTTTCCATTCTAATTTTTTTCTTGGAAGCCTTTGAGAGATGACATGGTTCCTTTATTGAGACTACCAAATGCAGAAGAGGTAGACTCTTCTTGACATCATTAACAACATGTGCTCTCTATTTTCTAGACTGTAAGTTTTCATAGACATTCTCCTGTCTCCCTTCTACCTTTTGGCCAAAATGTTTTCTTTATTCTCATAAAGAGATATACACATATAACTAGATAGACAGATAGTTCGAACAAAAACTGCTTTAATGTATTTTGTAAAGTTTAAAGCGAGTTTTCCCATATCTATCCTTTAGTTTTTACTAGAGATGCATGAAGCATTATATAAACACAATGCAATGTTTTGGGAAGTCCATTCAAATGTGGAACATTGTTATGGAAGAAAAAAATCCCACAACAATTTAGGAAGAAACAAAATCCTTAGCAATTTAGGAAGAAACATATCCATGCTTACAAGTAGTGGAAAGACTGAAGTGTAAGTCCCATCATAAGTTGTCAATGTGGTCATAGATTTTGTCCAATACAACAATGCCTAACCTGCAAGACATAAACCCCATTTGTTAATAACATCTGGGGCATTAAAAAACACATTTACCAACCCTCAAAATTGAAAATATCCATGTTTACAAGTAGTGGAAAGATTGAACTGTAAGTTGAAATTCAGTTCAATCATTCTTAGGAGGGCCATCGTAATAGCATTTTTATCGACATCATGTTGAAATTGGGGTAGGGCTCACTGCAAAATTATTGTTGCATTCTAACTTGAAAAAGTCATCTTGATCATGTGAATGTATTGACTTTGAATTATGAAGGCTTTTATCAAGAAATTTCAGGCCCCGTCCCATGGTTACTTTCAAACAGTGTCTTTTTCAGTTCCACTGTTCATAGTTTGTCTCTATGACCATTGTAGCTATCATGAGATAAACAAAGCTCGGCATCTGAGATACCCTTACTACCCTAGTTCTCCACACAAACTACATTTCCATCTACAAATTGATACATAAGACTGGAATGAAAGAATTCACTATGTCTTTGTTGTGAAGGTTGATTCAACCATAAGTCCAACATTTTGTTCTTGATGGCCTATTTAGTTGAGGCCACAGAGCTTAGGACAAAACTAACTAGTATTTTTGGCAATTGGACTAGGCGATGTTATTGATATAGAACAAAAATCCCCATAGTTTTTAGCTGGAATACTCTTATGGTCTCACTGATCAGGAAATTGAATGTTATTTTCTGTTGAAAATGTTTGTCTTCTAGGAATCTCTTTGAAGGCTATCATAGCTAATTCTAGTTGCCCATGAGTAGTTGCATGAATAGTTATATGATAGGAATAAAATAAATGTACAAGATTGAAAAATATCCATGCTTACAAGTAGTGGAAATACTGAACTATAAGTCCCATCATAAGTCGTCAAAATGGTCATATATTTTGTTCAATAGCACAATGCCTGACCTACAAAAAATAAACCTCATTTGTTAATAACATCTGGAGCATTAAAAAACACATTTTCCAACACTCAAAATTGAAAATATCCATGTTTACAAGTAGTCGAAAGACTGAACTGTATGTTGAAATTCAGTCCAATCATTCTTGGGAGGGCCATCATAATAGCATTTTTATCGACATCATGTTGAAATTGGGGTAGGGCTCACTGCGAAATTATTGTTGCATTTTTACTTGCAAAAGTCATCTTCATCATGTGAATGTATTGACTTTGAATTAATAAGGCTTTTGTCAAGAAATTTCAGGCCACGTCCCCTGGTTTCTTTCAAACAATGTATTTGTCAGTTCCACTATTCATATTTTCTCTCTATGACCATTATAGCTGTCATGAGATAGACAAAGCTCGACATCTGAGATACCCCTACTACCCTGGTTCTCCACACAAACTGCATTTCCATCTACAAATCAAGACATAAGACTGGAATGAAAGATTTCATTGTGTCTTTGTCGTTAAGGTTGATTCAACCATAAGTCCAACATTTTTTTCTTGATGACCTATTTAGTTGAGGCCACATAGCTTAGGACAAAACTAACTAGTATCTTTAGCAATTGGACTGGATGATGTTATTGATATAGAACAAAAATGCCCACAGTTCTTGTTTGGAATACTCGTATGGACTGACTGATTAGGAAATTGAATGTTATTTTTTGTTGAACATGTTTGTCTTGCAGGACTCTCTTTGAAGGCTATCATAGCTAATTCTAGGTGCCCATGTAGTAGTTGCATGAATAGTTATATGATAGGAACAAAATAAATGTACAAGATTGAAAAATATCCATGCTTACAAGTAGTGGAAAGACTGAATTGTAAGTCCCATCATAAGTCGTCAAAATGGTCATAGATTTTGTTCAATAGCACAATGCCTGACCTACAAAACATAAACCCCATTTTTCATAGTTTGTCTCTATGACCATTGTAGCAATCATGATATAGACAAAGCGCGGCATCTGAGATACCCTTGCTACCCTATTTCTCCACACAAACTAAATTCCCATCTACAAATCAAGACATAAGACTGGAATGAAAGAATTTACTGTGTCTTTGTTGTGAAGGTTGATTCAACCATAAGTCCAACATTTTGTTCTTGGAGACCTTTTTAGTTGAGGCCACATAGCTTAGGACAAAAATAACTATTAGTTTCGGCAATTGGACTAGACGACGTTGTTGATATAGAACAAAAATCCCCACAGTTTTTCTTTGGAATACTCGTATGGTCGGACTGGTCAGGAAATCAAATTTTATTTTCT
>APFE030465636.1:100663-121345 GCA_000404065.3 Pinus taeda
TGGATTCCTATACTTACAACCATGACATGAGCTTTGCAGGAATCTGCACAATGAGAAGCAAGAGAGCCAACCAATCAGAGCACATCCAGTTACAAGTTACAACCATGACATGAGCTTTGCATGAATCTGCACAATGAGAACACAATGTCTTAAGAGCACTTTTTTGCAATCCAAGTTATATGATAGGAATAAAATAAATGTACAAGATTGAAAAATACAAGCTACTTGACATATCATTCTGATAGGAATAAAATAAATGTACATTTTGTTGTTTCCATATCCTCATCCTCTTTAAGATTGTTCCAATGACTTGACATCATTTTGTCTTGCCTTGAAGTTCTTTGAAGTACATTGATAAGCAGAAAAACCTTTATCGCTTCCGAAACATCTTCACCATGCACTTTCTGGGTAGAAATGTTAGGACGTCTTATTTTTCAATGGCATATTACCACAAGAACGCTAGAGATGAGGGATACCCAGATTACGTCTAGAACATATACAAATTGGTGTATTTTCAATGGCATATTACCACAAGTCTTATTATTTTCAATAGCATATTACCGCAAGAACGCTTGAGATGAGAGATACCCAGATTACGTCCAGAAAATATACAACTTGGTGGTTCTTTCAGTGACTTATCCCTAGCCCGTTTCTCAACAATAACTTTCACCTTTTTCTCAGGAAGACTAATTTGAGAGGCTTCCATATTTATATGAAACTACCCTCTTTGTTTTTCATGAATAGAAGATTTTGATATCATTGGGCATGGACTATCTATTGTAACAAGTCCCAACATAAGTCATCAAAATGGTCATAGATTTTGTTCAATAGCACAATGCCTGACCTGCAAAACAAAAACGCCGTTTGTTAATAACATCTAGAGCATTAAAAAACACATTTTCCTTCACAATGAAGCAACATAGAAAACCTCAAAATTGAAAATATCCATGCTTACAAGTAGTGGAAAGACTGAACTGTAAGTCCCATCATAAGTCATCAAAATGGTCATAGATTTTGTTCAATAGCACAATGCCTGACCTGCAAAACATAAACCTCGTTTGTTAATAACATCTGGAGCATTAAAAAACACATTTTCCTTCGCAATGAAGCAACATATAAACCCTTAAAATTGAAAATATCCATGCTTACAAGTAGTGGAAAGAATGAACTGTAAGTCCCATCATAAGTCATCAAAATGGCCATAGATGTTGTTCAATAGCACAATGCCTGACCTGCAAAACATAAACCCCATTTGTTAATAACATCTGGAGCATTAAAAAACACATTTTCCAACCCTCAAAATTGAAAATATCCATGTTTACAAGTAGTGGAAAGACTGAACTGTAAGTTGAAATTATGTCCAAACATTCTTGGGAGAGCCACCATAATAGCATTTTTATCGAAATCATGTTGAAATTGGGGTAGGGCTCACTATGAAATTATTGTTGCATTCTGACTTGCAAAAGTCATCTTGATCATGTGAATGTATTGACTTTGAATTATGAAGGCTTTTGTCAAGAAATTTCAGGCCCCGTCCCCTGGTTTCTTTAAAACTGTGTCTGTATCAGTTCCACTATTCATACTTTGTCTCTATGATGATTTTAGCTATCATGAGATAGACAAATCTCGGCATCTGAGATACCCCTACTACCCTATTTCTCCACACAAACTACATTTCCATCTACAAATCGAGACATAACACTGGAATGAAAGAATTTACTGTGTCTTTGTTGTGAAGGTTGATTCAACCATAACTCCAACATTTTGTTCTTGGTTACCTGTTTAGTTGAGGCCACATAGCTTAGGAAAAAACTAACTAGTATTTTCGGCAATTGGACTAGACGATGTTGTTGATATAGAAAAAAAATATCCATAGTTTTTCTTTGGAATACTCGTATGGTCTGACTGAACAGGAAATAGAATGTTATTTTCTATTGAACATGTTTGTCTTGTAGGACTCTCTTTGAAGGCTATCATAGCTAATTCTAGGTGCCCATTCAATAGTTGCATGAATAGTTATATGATGGGAATAAAATAAATGTACAAGATTGAAAAATATCCATGCTTACAAGTAGTGGAAAGACTGAACTGTAAGTCCCATCAAAAGTCGTCAAAATGGTCATAGATTTTGTTCAATAGAACAATGCCTAACCTGTAAAACATAAACCCTATTTGTTAATAACATCTGGAGCATTAAAAACCACATTTTCCTACCCTCAAAATTGAAAATATCCATGTTTACAAGTAGTGGAAAGACTGATCTGTAAGTTGAAATTCAGTCCAATCATTCTTAGGAGGGCCACCATAATAGCATTTTTATCAACATCATGCTGAAATTGGAGTAGGGCTCACTACGAAATTATTGTGGCATTCTGACTTGAAAAATTCATCTTGATCATGTGAATATATTGACTTTGAATTATGAAGGTTTTTGTTAAGAACTTTCAGGCCTCGTACCCTGGTTTCTTTCAAACAGTGTCTTTGTCAGTTCCACTGTTCATAGTTTGTCTCTATGACCACTGTAGCTATCATGAGATAGACAAATCTCGACATCTGAGATACCATTACTACCCTAGTTCTCCACACAAACTACATTTCCATCTACAAATTGAGACAGATTCACCATGTCTTTGTTGTGAAGGTTGAATCAACCATAAGTCCAACATTTTGTTCTTGGTGACCTATTTAGTTGAGGCCACATAGCTTAGGACAAAACTAAGTAGTATTTTTTGTAATTGGACTAGACGATGTTATTGAAATAGAACAAAAATCCCCACAATTTTTGTTTGGAATACTCATATGGTCTGACTAATCAGGAAATAGAATGTTATTTTCTGTTGAACATGTTTGTCTTGTAGGACTCTCTTTGAAGGATATCATAGCTAATTCTAGATTCCCATGCAGTAGTTGCATGAATAGTTATATGATAGGAATAAAATAAATGTACAAGATTGAAAAATATCCATGCTTACAAGTAGTGGAAAGACTGAACTGTAAATCCCATCATAACTCATCAAAATGGTGATAGAATTTGTTCAATAACAAAATGCTTGACCTTCAAAACATAAACCCCGTTTTCTAATAACATCTGGAGCATTAAAAAACACATTTTCCAACCCTCAAAATTGAAAATATCCATGTTTACAAGTAGTGGAAAGATTGAACTGTAAGTTGATATTCAACCCAATCATTCTTGGGAGGGCCATAATAATATCATTTTTATCAACATAAGGTTGAAATTGGGGAAGGGCTCACTGCAAAATTATTGTTGCATTCTGACTTGCAAAAGTCATCTTGATCATGCGAATGTATTGACTTTGAATTATGAAGGCTTTTGTCAAGAAATTTCAAGCCCCGTCCCCTGCTTTCTTTCAAACAGTGTCTTTGTTAGTTCCACTGTTCATAGTTTGTCTGTATGACCTTTGTAGCTATAATGAGATAGACAAAGCTCGGAATCTGAGATACCCTTACTACCCTAGTTCTCCACACAAACTACATTTCCATCTACAAATCGAGACATAAGATTGGAATGAAAGAATTCACTGTGTCTTTGTTGTGAAGGTTGATTCAACCATAAGTCCAACATTTTGTTTTTGGTGACCTTTTTAGTTGAGGCCATATAGCTTATGACAAAACTAACTAGTATTTTCGGCAATTGGAGTAGACGATGTTATTGATATAGAACAAAAATCCACGCAGTTTTTGTTTGGAATACTCGTATGGTCTGACTGATTAGGAAATAGAATGTTATTTTCTATTAAACATGTTTGTCTTGTAGGACTCTCTGTGAAGGCTATCATAGATAATTATAGGTTCCCATGTAGTAGTTGCATGAATAGTTATATGATAGGAATAAAATAAATGTACAAGATTGAAAAATATCCATGCTTACAAGTAGAGGAAAGATTGAACTGTAAGTCCCATCATAAGTCGTCAAAATGGTCATAGAGTTTGTTCAATAACACAATGTCTGACCTAAAAAACATAAACCTCGTTTGTTAATAACATCTGGAGCATTAAAAAACACATTTTCCAACCCTCAAAATTGAAAATATCCATGTTTACAAGTAGTGGAAAGACTGAACTGTGAAATTAAGTCCAATCATTCTTGGGAGGGCAATCATAATAGCATTTTTATCGACATCATGTTGAAATTGGGGTAGGGCTCACTGCTAAATTATTGTTGCATTCTGACTTGCAAAATTCATCATGATCATGTGAATGTATTGAATTTGAATTGTGAAGGCTTTTGTCAAGAAATTTCAGGCCCCGTCTCCGGGTTTCTTTCAAACAATGCCTTTGTCAGTTCCATTGTTCATAGTTTGTCTCTATGACCATTGTAGCTATCATGAGATAGACAAAGCTCGGCATCTGAGATACCCTTACTACCCTAGTTCTCCACGCAAACTTCATTTCCATCTACAAATTGAGACATAAGACTGGAATGAAAGAATTCACTGTCTTTTTTGTGAAGGTTGATTCAACCATAAGTCCAACATTTTTTTCTTGGTGACCTATTTAGTTGAGGCCACATAGCTTAGGACAAAACTAACTAGTATTTTCAGCAATTGGACTAGACGATGTTATTGATATAGAACAAAAATCCCCATAGTTTTTGTTTGGAATACTCGTATGGTCTGACTGATCAGGAAATAGAATGTTATTTTCTGTTGAAAATGTTTGTCTTGTAAAAATCTCTTTGAAGGCTATCATAGCCAATTCTAGGTTCCCATGTAGTAGTTGCATGAATAGTTATATGATAGGAATAAAATAAATGTACAAGATTGAAAAATATCCATGCTTACAAGTAGTGGAAAGCCTGAACTATAAGTCCCATCATAAGTCGTCAAAATGGTCATAGATGTTTTTCAATAGCACAATGCCTGACCTGCAAAACATGAACCCCGTTCTTTAATAACATCTGGAGCATTAAAAAACACATTTCCCAACCTTTAAAATTGAAAATATCCATGTTTACAAGTAGTGGAAAAACTGAACTGTAAGTTGAAATTCAGTCCAATCATTCTTGCGAGGGCCATCATAATAGAATTTTTATCGACATCATGTTGAAATTGGGGTAGGTCTCACTGCGAAATTATTGTTGCATTATGACTTGCAAAAGTCATCTTGATCATGTGAATGTATTGGCTTTGAATTATGAAGGCTTTTGTCAAGAAATTTCAGGCCCCGTCCCCTGGTTTCTTTCAAATAGTGTCTTTGTCAGTTCCACTGTTCATAGTTTGTCTCTATGACCATTGTAGCTATCATGAGATAGACAAAACTCAGCATTTGAGATACCCTTACTACCCTAGTTCTCCATGCAAACTTCATTTCCATCTACAAATCGCGACATAAGACTAGAATGAAATAATCCACTGTGTTTTTTTTGTGAAGGTTGATTCTACCATAAGTCCAACATTTTGTTCTTGGTGACCTATTTAGTTGAGGCCACATAGCTTTGGACAAAACTAACTAGTATTTTCAGTAATTGGACTAGACGATGTTATTGATATAGAACAAAAATCCCCAGAGTTTTTGTTTGGAATACTCGTATGGTCTGACTGATCAAGAAATAGAATGTTATTTTATGTTGAACATGTTTGTCTTGTAGG
This sequence comes from Pinus taeda, assembly GCA_000404065.3. Lineage (NCBI taxonomy): Eukaryota > Viridiplantae > Streptophyta > Pinopsida > Pinales > Pinaceae > Pinus > Pinus taeda. The sequence continues at coordinate 106,276 of APFE030465636.1, forward strand.
ACTCTCTTTGAAGGCTAACATAGCTAATTCTAGCTGCCCATGCAGTATTTGCATGAATAGTTAAAGATTTCTTCTTCCCCTTTGATCTTCTCCCTATTGACAGTCCATGAAACAATAATGTTGATCATTTAATTGCTGCAAGGTGGAAGAAACAAAATACCAAACCCAAGTAGTGGAATTACTTCCTTGCCATTCTAATTTTTTTCTTGGAGGCCTTTGAGAGATAACATGGTTCCTTTATTGAGACTACCAAATGCAGAAGAGGTAGACTCTTCTTGACATCATTAACAACATGTGCTATCTATTTCCTAGACTGTAAGTTATCATAGGCATTCTCCTATCTCCCCTCTACCTCCTGGCCAAAAGGTTTTCTTTCTTCTCATAAAGAGACATAAACATATAACTAGATAGACAGATAGTTTGAACAAAAACTGCCTTAATGTATTTTATGAAGTTTAAAGCGAGTTTTCCCATATCTAGCCTTTAGTTTTTACTAGAGATGCATGAAGCATTATATAAACACAATGCAATGTTTTGGGAAGTCCATTCAAATGTGTAACATTATTATGGAAGAAAAAAAATCCCATAGCAATTTAGGAAGAAATAGAATCCCATCTAAATCCCATCTTGCAAATTTAGGGTGCATCTTTATGTGCATTTGTGGCTTCTTTAGCAAAAGCGTACAACAAAGAGATGATTCGGTGTTGTGCTTGTGTTGAGGTGAGAAATGGAATTTTATGAACAATGTTGCTCAGTGTTCCTTGAACAGAGTTTATATTGTTATAATCCTTGTGCAATTCAGTATTGGTTTGGAGAATTGATGGCTATTTCTTATTTGTACAAGTCATGCTCGGAGGCTATTTTGCGTTGAAAAAAGTTGAATATCCATATACAGATTTATTGTATCCATTTCCATTTGGAATCAATAAACCATTAAAAAAAAAATTCACCGCCTTTGGAAGTAATAAATACCCTATTAATAATCATTTTTATCTCTAGTATATCATCATTATTTATGGAGAAACAACAAAAGGAACTAATTTAGTATGGTCGGATGTGTGCCAGCATTTGCTTAATTATAATTTATCACTTATATTCTAAGAATGACAGTCTGCAACTTGGTAAAACCAGGAAGTTGGATCTCTGAACTAATTAGGTTGGTGAATTGGGATCTCTGAATTATTTTTGTTGTCTTTGAAGCAATTAGCAACCTATTTATTTCGATATTTATCTCTATTATATGAACATCGTGTATAGAAAGACATAAAATAGGACCAGTCTAATATGTTCGTGGCATTTTTCAGTTATAATTTAGTTTTCAGCATGGCACTACTACTATGTGTAATCCAGTACTAGTTTGGAGAATTGATGGCTTGGACTTCCTTGATTGGATATGCTATGCCAATAGTAATTTGGCATGTTCTATGATGATTAAGGCTAGACGTAAGAATTATTAATTAACCCTATTTCATGCCAAGCAAATCTTCCCACAATCGTATTTAGGGAGGGCTAACCAAAGCCATTTTAGTAGTGAATTTCCTTTAAAGCAGTCAAGGTAGTGATTGTACCATGATTCAAATAGTTGAAAGACATTTATTCATCATAAGATTTGAATGGAAATGCCTCAGAAATCACTGAAATAATACTAGTATTCATGTTATCATAAAGGTAAATCCAATTTATCTCATTGACAAAGAAAATAATTGTTCTTCTGACAACTAAGTTGAGCCATCTTCACCCATGCTTGTAAGGGCATAGTCTATGGATTCCTATCATAGCTAATTCTAGGTGCCCATGCAGTAGTTGCATGAATAGTTAAAGAATTCCTCTTCCTCTTTGATTTGCTCCCTATTGACAGTCCATGAAACAATGATGTTGATCATTTAATTACTGCAAGGTGGAAGAAACAAAATACCAAACCCAGGTAGTGGAATTACTTCCTTGCCATTCTCATTTTTTTCTTGGAGGCCTTTGAGAGATGACATGGTTCCTTTATTGAGACTACCAAATGCAGAAGTGGTGGACTCTTCTGGACATCATTAACAACATGTCCAATCTATTTTCTAGATTGTAAGTTATCATAGACATTCTCCTGTCTCCCCTCTACGTCCTGGCCAAAAGGTTTTCTTGCTTCTCATAAAGAGACATACACATATAACTAGATAGACAGATAGTTCGAATGGAAACTGCCTTAATGTATTTTGTAAAGTTTAAAGCGCGTTTTCCCATATCTAGCCTTTAGTGTTTACCAGAGATGCAAGAAGCATTATATAAACACAGTTCAATGTTTTAAGAAGTCCATTCAAATGTGGAACATTGCTATGGAAGCCAAGTTAAGCATTGATTTTAGATCTTGCATGAACATTTCATGGATTGTTGTAGTAGTGATATAAAAATAGACTAGGTCAATTATATCATATATGTCAAAGATAGTTTAACTCAAAGAATTAAACTGCCATTTAAGCTATAAACTTGACTAAATGGTCCAAACCTAAAACTGTGACCCTTCCTTGCAAATTGTATGTGCTACCAATTAATCATAGTTAAATGGTTTTAGATTCAATATGAGAGTAATCTTATGGAGGAGCTATTGGGTTTGGAAAGTCACCACAGAACAAAGGATAGTGGGTTAATCTCCTAAAATAAGGTGTTAAAATAGTCTGTTGAGATGTACATTTTGCAACAGGATATCCCCTAGACTGATATCTTTTTATGAGGAAGAAAAAGCATGGAAAATGTTTGGTTAGGTAGGAATATAGCTTGTCAATTTGGTCTAGCTTGAGTGATTAAAAGAGAAATTTGTTAGGCTCTTCACCATTTCATGGATTGATATAGAGATGAGACAAAAGAGGCTCTCTCTTGAGAATATATGAAATAAACCAATCTTATATTTGCATTCATAAGCAACATATGACAAACAGATTTGGCATCTAGCCTTTAGTTTTCACTAGAGATGCATGAAGCATTATATACACATAATGCAATGTTTTGGGAAGTCCATTCAAACGTGGAACATTACTATAGAAGCCAAGTTAAGCATTGATTTTATACCTTGCATGCACATTTCATGAATTGTTTTAGTAGTGACATAAAAATAGACTAGGTCAGTTATATCATATATGTCAAACATAGTTTAACTCAAACAATGAAACTGCCATTTAAGCTATAAACCTGACTAAATGGTCCAAACCTAAAATTGTGACCCTTCCTTGCAAATTGTATGTGCTACCAATTAATCATAGTTAAATGGTTTTAGATTCAATACGAGTAATCTTATGGAGGAGCTATTGGGTTTGGAAATTCACCATAGACCAAAGGCTAGTGGGTTAATCTCCTAAAACAAGGTGTTAAAATAGTCTTTTGAGATGTACTTTTCACATCAGGATATCCCCTAGACTGATATCTTTTCATGAGGAAGCAAAAACATGGAAAATGTTTGGTTAGGTAGGAATACAGCTTGTCAATTTTGTCTAGCTTGAGTGATTAAATGAGAAGATTGTTAGGCTCTCCACCATTTCATGGATTGATATAGAGATGAGACAAAAGAGGCTCTCTCTTAAGCGTTGACTAGGTTATTCATAATAGTTGTGGTGTTGGTGCCTTAACTTAGCCAGAAAATGCCAAAAATCTGTTGATGAACAAAATTTATTACTGAATCTACCTCAGAGTATTCCATAGTCACTGAATATGACATGCACGGTTTTACCAAGGAGGCCCTAAAATTTTGAAAAATGAAACTTTACATTGATATGGTTAACCTGCATGGGGAGAAATAAAACGTTTTTTAATAAGATGCTAGCAAAACCTAGACACTGTTGTGTGGGATTATTGCTTGGTACCTGTAGATTGCACAATGACCTTTGTTGGTTGAGCCAAAAAGAATTGAATTCTTCAGGTGGATCTTCCTGGTACAAATGTTCCTTTCCTTGTAAGACCTTCATAAGGGTTTATAGATTCTTGTCAATAGAATGCATATTTGTCTGTATAGTTGTTTATTACATAATCATCTAAAGGAAAATTGATTACATGAATATGGGTTAGGCTACCTCATAACTGTATAGTTGCTGAGGCTCAATTGCGATTACGTGATCTTGGAAGATTTTTAGAGTAAATAAACTCTTCATGTATTATGATTTCTCTGGCAATGTTCTCAAGGCAACTGTTCCAAAAATAACAAAAAAATATCTTTTGTCATTAAGCAGAGATTGTTTTTCTTTATAAACAGAGAGAGATTGTCTTTACAATACCTTCTTTTCTTTGTGGCATGTAAGGATATCTTGAGAGTAATCTAGAATAGGAAAAATAGTTGTTCAACTTGTGATAAAGGTGAGTACTACTTGGACACTAACTTTTGAGCCTGCCACATTCTTCTAAGAACATTGGATCTAGAAATTACAAAGGCTTCAACTACATTGATTATGTCATAGAAGTTGGAAGAACCAAATATGTCATGGATGTGTAACTCTTAACATTATGAAGATGATATCACGTGTGTCTTTCAAGGTACATTACTAGTCATAGTGCAAACAACAAATTTTACCACCAATATAGTTCATCGATGTTAATTTAGTTGTGTTCTACGCTTAAAGCAATTTATTTCAATATTCATAGTTAGCTCAATATCTTTTCCTGATTAGCAATCACATCAGCATTAAAGTAAACTACAAATATAACATAAACATAAATCGCAGAAGATAATCCAAGACAAGAGGACACAAGATGTGGTGCTAGCCAGTGACAAACCCCAATGTGGGGAAACCCTTGATCAATTCTTCTTATATGTTCTTCAATAGTTCAGCAGAGAGAGAGACAATACGTTTACAAAAAGTTAACATTTTGACTTATCTAGATAAGTGCATAGATCATCTCTAAGAAGATGATACATGAGATCAGTTGAAGATATGTTGTTTAAACTAATTCTCCAAGGTGACTCCTTCACATATCGTTGTGCTACATTTCGTCATCATGTTGCACCTCACCATGCTGCACCATGTTGCACCCATCATCACTATGCTGCATCTCATCATGCTTCATTAATCATGACTGTACCCATCACTGTACTACATTATGTGCCATTGCTACACCATGTTGCCATACTGACCTATGTGCTAGTTGCATCTTGCTTGCTTGTTCTCTCTATCCTGCTTATTGTCCTTAACATGGTTGTCGTTGCACGCTAGCTGTCCCTTGCATGCTAGTTATAACATTGTATGCTTGATGTATTTGCTGCTAAGTACCATACAACTGTCCCAATGTTAGTTAGTTGTCCCTTCCATGCTGCTCTCCTTCGGAGACAGATGCTCTGGCTGTTCCGGCAGTTCTTGACAATTCCAGTAGTTCCTAGCAACCCCGATAATTCTAACTATTCCCGGTAGTTCTGGTAACTGGCTGCTCCCAGTAGTCTCAGCAGTTCTGACAATTTTGATTGTTCCCGACAGTTCCCGGTAGTTTCGGAAATTTCGGCAATTTCGGCTGTTCCTGGTAGTTTCGGCAATTCTGGCTATTCCTGGAAGTTCCAACATTTCTAGCTTTTCCCAGCAGTTCCAACTTCTACCCTTTGCATAAGGTTCCCGGCTGTTTCGTCAGTTCTAGCTGTTCCTGACAATTCAAACTATTCATGGTAGTTTCGGTAGTTCCAACTATTGCCATCAATTTCAACAGTTTTGACTTTTCTGGCTATTCCCGGTAGTTCTGCCAATTCCCGATAATTCCAGCAGTTCTGGCAGTTCCGGTAGTTCTGACAATTCTGGCTATTCCAACATTTCTGGCAGTTCTGATCTTTTCGACAGTTCCGGCTCTTCCCGACAGTTCCGGCAGTTCCGGATTTTCCCGACAGTTCCGGCAGTTTTAGCTTTTGTCCTCTGTGTCAGCTTCCTGGCTATTCCGTAGTTCTGGTTGTTCGCGATAGCTTCGACTATTCTCGACAATTTCGACAGTTCCGACAATTCCAACTATTCCTAGTTGTTTCAGCTATTCCGGTAATTCCGGCTATTCTTGGCAATTGCAGCTGTTCTCGACAGTTCCAACTATTCCCGGCAGTTTCGACGGTTCCGGTAAGTCTGTCTATTCCCGACTGTTTTGGCAGTTCCGACTATTTCCAACAGTTATGATTATTCACGGTAGTTCCAATAGTTTTGGCTATCCCATCAGTTTCGACAGTTTTGACTTTTCTGGCTATTCCCGCCAATTCTGGCAATTCCCGACAATTCCAGCAGTTCTGGCAATTCGACAGTTTCGACAATTCTAGCTATTTTCAGCAGTTCCAACAGTTCCAGCTTTTCCTGACAATTCCGGCAGTTCCGGCTTTTCTCGGCAGTTCCAGTAGTTTCAGCTTTTGTCCTCTGTATCAGCTTCCCGAATGTTCTGGCAGTTCTAGCTCTTCTCGCCAATTCCGACTATTCTCGACAGTTCTGACAGTTCCGGCAATTTCGGTTATTCCCGACAGTTATAGATTTTTCGACTATTCCCGACAGTTCTAGTAGTTCCTGACAGTTCTGGCTACTGCCCTCTGGATTAGGGCAGCATTATCCCTTAGGATATCTCCTCCTACTAAAACTCAAAGACAAGTAGAGAGGAAGAGATCCCAAGTGTATTAAAATGACTTGAAGGCCACCTCTATTTATACTAAAACGTTGAGCACAAATGGGATTTATTTGGTTGTTGGCCAACCTTGACGAATTGTCCCATAACACAAATAAATTCATATCTCCATGAATACTTATTGGAATCATATGATCTTTAGATCAATCATACACTTCTCGATGAGAGGGATCCAAGAAAAATATCAACTCTTGACAGTTCCGGCAGTTCCGATAGTTTTGGTTGTTCCCGAAAATTCCGACAATTTCAGTTGTTTCCAGTAGTTCAGAAATTCTGGCTTCTACCCTCTACGTTAAATTTCCCACATGTTCCGGCAGTTCCTGGCAGTTTTGGCAATTTCGGCTATTTCCAGGAGTTTCAGTAATTCCGGCTATTCCCGACAGTTTCGGCAATTCTAGCAATTCCAACTTTTCCCGACAGTTTCGGCTTCTGCCATCTATGTCATCTTCCTAGTTGTTCCGGTAGTTCCCACCAGTGATCAAATTTGAACACGTTAGAGCCCTTCAAAGGGCCTCTAGCACAATGCAGAAGTAGGAAGAAAATTTTGCTATTCAAAAAAAAAAAAAAAAATTGAATTTTTCCATTTAAAAAAAATTAGAATAATATTCTAAATTTTTTTATGAACGGTTGTTAAGTTGTCAACCTGTCCAATTTATTTTTTTTTAATTTCATTTTTTTCTAAAATCTAGATTTTGGGAATTCCAAATTCCAAACAGTCATTGCACTGGGTCTATCACAAATTACAATGGTTGAACTTGTGAATTTCCTTTCTCAACTGATGTTAAATCCCATTTCAGAAACAACAGTTTCCAAATTTGAAGTTGATCCCATTTCAAAAACACCATTTTCCTTTTGAATTGCTTTTTGTAATTGTAACTTGTGCATATGATGCAAGTTAGCAGTTGTGCCTATAGGCTGCCCATAAAGCAAGGTTTGACGACGATTGGATAGGATCGTAGATTCATCATTCAGCAGACCCCTGTCAAGCAAGGTTCAAGCACGATTTATGCTTGGAGAGGAGCACATTCGAGAGACTTCATAAGTTCATAACATAATGGATTTCACAGAACTTCACATTATGCTTCAATATACACATCTGGGTCCTATTGTTTATATGATGTGAAGGAGCAAGATTGAATACAAATAGATCTGTAAGTTACTCATTCTACTTTGATATCTATATTTTTCACTTACCTCTAAGAATATGCAATTCTAACATCAAGACGAAAATTAAATTTAATGCCTTAATAGCATGAATGAATCAAATGGTAATAAGAATAAATTCCACTATCTCACCAATAAAATTTACAGTTCAATTGAATCAAATAGTAATAAGAATAAATTACACTTTCTCACCAATACAGTTTACAATTCAATTGAATCAAATAGTAATAAGAATAAATTAAACTCCATTGTCTTACCAATATAGTTTAAAATTCAATTGAGCTCTCATCATTAGAAACACCATCCAAATCAAAATCCTAACCAAAACACCTTCAACTAATCCCTTGTTAGGCCTAAATCATTAAGTCCCAACTATTTAATATCCAACGAATAAAAAGTTAACGAAATATATGAGTAGCATAAGTCATAATTCATAATGTCCCAACAACCTGAATTATAAAAGAAAAGAAGCGAAAGTCCTCCCAAGTTATCAAGATAAGTAGGAATTGTTGAATACTAAAGTTCACTCCCACTGCTACAAATTAAAGCATTGAATTCAAGAGGCAATATATTGCCAGAGTTCAACATCCCCAGAGTTTCATCAACTGTTAATGCATTTGATAGTACAAGACCGAAAAATCTTGTTTTTGTTGCATCAAAACACACATCTTTGATTATCTCTTGAATTATTTCCAACATATGGGGATATACATTTCCACTGTAATCATAGCAGTCCACATCTATAACAAAAAGATTCTTCTTATTTCTCAGTGGAGGATACTTTTTTGAGACAATCAGGTTATTCGTTGGAGGCCTTTGCTTAGGTTCAGTTTCTTCAATGTTAAAATATAGCGACACCCTTTTCAGTTTATCCAAAATAAGTTCTGGGTCACCCTTTAGTGCCAGAAGTTCTTCAACTTCGATAGAATTATCTAGAGAGCCATTGATGGAATATTTCTCGCCATCGATAGAAAGCCGAAGAGACATGTCCTTCAGGGAATCACCCATCGATTCCTCCCCCATAGTAGTATCCATTACAGTGATAGTCTACCATTGAGGATGCCTCATCCCATATACAGTTACTCGAGACAAATATTTATGCAATGTTCAGGCCATGAGAAAAGGTGAATATTTCTCAACCCATTACAGCGGCATTCATTCCATGGGTTTTTAGCTCTAGCAATACATTTTCTATGGCCTTCTGATCATCGGGTTCAACTAATAGTCTATTGATCAAAGTCTGCAAAATTTTCAGCAACGGAGAATTTTTTAGAGCTTTGCTTTTTTTCCCACATGCTTAGACATCAAATTTGAAACTAAAAAAAAATCCTGGAAACTTAGTTTACCCATCAAAATTATTGCCAGAACCTAATTAACACAAGGTGGAAACTCATAATATTGGTGGAAACTCAAACTAATTCTTTTTTGGAAGTTCTTACACCAACCTCTGCTTAATATGGTCGTAATTCAAGGAAAAAGATAGAAAGCATAACATTTGGTGAACATAAATGTTATGAACATAGTTGGCTTGTCACTTATCAGTTACAATGTGTATGAATTGTATGATAAATAATGGACTTGTAGCTGTGTTGGAAGGGGTTAATGTTCTTGATAAACTGAGGAACATATTGCATCTTGCAACATTGTAAATACATCGACAACCAATAGTATGTTGTCTTCGAACTCAAAGTGTTAATTCCAACCAAACAGTTACTGATCCACCATGTGTTAAAAAAAAGAAATTTGAAAATAATTTACTGTTGTCAGTTGAATTTTATCTTTTTGTGCTTTTCATTATAGAAGGGCAAGCTCAATGTGTGCCTTTCTAAATAAAAATAAGGCCTGCCCTTCAAATTTGATCACTGGTTCCCAATGTTCCCGGCAGTTCCGACGATTCCCAGTAGTTCTGGATATTCCCGATAGTTCTGGCTTTTCCGGTAGTTTCGACAGTTCCCGACAATTCCACCAATTCTGGCTATTCCTGGCAGTTCTGGAAATTCCGATAATTCCAGCTATTCTTGACAGTTCTGATTTTTTCAGCTTTTCTAGCTATTGTTGGTAGTTCTGGCAGTCACCTAGTTCCAAATTTTCCTGGCAGTTTCGTCTTCTGCCCTCTACATCAGCTTCTCGGCTATTCCAACTATTCCCAGCAGTTCCGACAATTCCAACTATTCTCCATAGTTCTGGCTTTTTCAGCTATTTCTGGCAGTTTCGGCAGTTCCTGGTAGTTCTGGCTTCTGCCCTTTGGATTAGGGAAACGTTATCCCTTAGGATCTCTCCTCCTACTAAAACCCAAAGAAAAGTGGAGAGGAAGAGATCCCAAGTGTGTTACAATGACTTGAAGGCCACCTCTATTTATACTAAAATGTTGAGCACAAGTGGGGTTTATTTGGTTGTTGACTAACCTTGACAAATTGTCCCATAACACAAATAAATTCATATCTCCATGAATACTTATCGGAATCGGATGATCTTTAGATCAATCCTACACCTCTCAATGACAAGGATCCAAGAAAAATATCATCTTCTATTAATAAGGTGAACCACATGAGTAAAGTGATGTGTGTTTTGATGGTAAGTCTACTTGGGCAAAGCCTAGGAGACTGCAATTCAAATCTCATTGAGTACACTGACCTGCTGTGGTGGTGGCTCAAGGAGCAGATTCCCCACCCCTACCTTAGCGGCACGAGAGTCTTGTTCTTGCTAAAATCATAGGATCTTAGTATATCAACTTGCAGGTAGTTGGATGTACTCCTAGTGTTATAGAGGCAGCTATGAGGATTGATCCTGGATCTCCCATAGATTAGGACTGGTAGTTACTAATTTACCATGCAGTTAAAAAAAAAAAATTACGCACAGAGAGTTTGGCCCTAGTTGCCAATTTTAACAATCGGGCATGGATATCAATCAAGCCTAGTTAGCCTTACTTTCTTGGTAAGGAGATGAGGCCTCATGTTTTCCACCCTGTTTTCCCCAAAGAAAATTATTCTAGCAGGAAGAATTATTCATTACTTTCCCCTCTTACAAGCAAACACTTGGCAAAAAAAGGATTTCACACCTCGAAGTTTTTTGTAGGATAAAGGGAAAGGTGAGTGGGTATCCTACAATAGATGCATTGGTCTTATTAGTATTATGCCACTTTTCATATGGGTCTTAACAACAGAGAATCACCATTACACTTTCTTGATTTGTTTTAAAAATAAACATAACATGCAATAGATTTCTTTTGGGATGCAATGTTGTTGTTGGTAGTGTGATTGTACTTGTGCCACATGTAAAGCTAATATGCGTTAAATTTCTTTCACCTTGCAATATTTTTATTGGAAATGTGCTTGTGTTTGGGCTAGAAACTATGCTAGATTCTTTTGCTTTGCAATAGTGTTGTTGTCAATTTGGTTGTTTATGATAAAAGGAAATCTAGCAAGTGTTAGATTTCCATCACTTTGGCAATGTTATTGGAAATGTTGTGCTTGTGTTTGGGCTAGAAGTTGTGCTAGATTTCTTTTGCTCTGCAATATTGTTGTTTTCAATTTGGTTGTTTATTATAGAAGGAAATCTAACACGTGTTAGATCTCCTTCACCTTGGTAATGTGCTTTTGTTTGTGTTAGAAGGAAATATAGCATGCACTAGTTTTCTTTTGGCATGAAATGTTGTTATTGGTAGTATGCTTGTATTTATGCTACATGTAAAGCTAGCATGTGTTAAATGTATTTTACCTTGCGACGTTGTTATTGGAAATGTGATTGTGTTTGTGATAGAAGTTATTGGATTTTGTTGGATTTTGTTTTCCCTACAATGTTATTGTTGGCAATGTGCTTTTGTTTGTGCTAGAAGTAAATCAAGCGTATGCTAGATATCTTCTACACTGCAATGTTATTTTTGGCGATATGATTGTGTTTGTACTACAATAAACTCTAGAATGTGTAATATATCTTTTACTTTTAAATGTTTTGTGAGCAATATGCTTCTATTTACGTTAGAAGAAAATTTAGCATGTGGTGGATTTCCTTCGCCTTAGAATATTGTTATTGGCAATGTGTTTTTGTTTGTGCTAGAAGGAAATCTAGCATGTGCTAGATTTATTTGACCATGTAATGTTTCTTCAATATGCTTATGTTTGTAGTAGAAAGAATGATATTGATTGTTAGCTTTCATTTGAGGAAACAATGTTTCATTACATACAACATGACTACCATACTATTTTTATTTTTGCATCTATATTACTTTTTCGTAAGTTGTGTGTTTTTGGGAAAATATAAAGTCACACTTTACACGGTTCATTCTTTTAATTACAAGTTACGATGTAATTTTTGTTAAATATTTGATGCAAGCTACAATGGAAAATATAATTTTGGCAAAAGGGGACTATGTTGATCTCCTTATTAATGATCAATTCATTGGGCTAGCAAGGGTTGAATCTACAGAGTATGGAACTTATTATGTTGGAGAAAGGGTTAATGCTGGTTATGTTTTCATTCAACCACATTTGATTGATGATGATGTTAATGAAGGGGACATAAATCCATGGAAGATTGTGGATTTGAGACACCACATAGATAAATCAAAATATTGAAGCATGTGTTATATATTATTGATACTATAATAAATGTTTTTTTTTAGTAAATACTAACATTATTTACATTTGTTTATAGGTACAAATGTTTCTTCTACATTGTTTTTGGAGACAAGGTAAATCTTCTGCAACATGGAGTGAAGGTGGGCAAGGGCTCCATATTCAATACAGAGCTTGGGCATAAAGTGCATGGAAAGATGGTAAAGAAAGGATGCATAGTGGTTAAAATTGAAAAGGTGTTAAAACATAATGCTCCTCTACCACATCCAACAGGTTTTGAGCATACACTTGGGGGTGCATTAGAATCTTATGAAATTTGGCCAGAATCAGATTTGGAGCCTCACTATCATGATCATGCCATAAATATTTCCCAAGATAGGTTAAATTCATATGTGCAAAGGTTTTTCTTACACATGAATGCATGGGAACAAGCATGTGCATTGCCAAAGGAATGCTAGTTAATATCCGTGAGGATGACATTCTTGAGGGTGAAACACTAGGTGAAATGGATTTCGGTGTTTTTCTAGAAGAGATAGACGGAAATTGTGAGATATGCAGAATTGGTAATAAGTCTATACACTATTTGGTTAGATGGTCAATAAATAATTTGGTTGACAACAAAGGTGTGATATTAAGGGTCAAGGAAAAGTTCAAGGAACCACCCAAAGAAATGGTGATATAGAATGTTATAGAGGACACAAATCCCTTAAACAAATGGGATGGGTACATTTGTAATTAAAAAGATAGAAACTCAATTGATATGAATGTAACAAGGCCATATAAAAGGATTAAACGAGTTATGGCTACAAAAAAATTGCAAAATGTCAAGCAAATATAGATGAGGAGAAAGAAATTCGACTTTTGGTAGCAGATGTATGTTGTACAAAAGATTGTCTTCAACATGTGGATAGGAAGGCCATTGCAGGTGCTAGAAGGGGTATGAGACAAATAAATACAAATGGTATTAGAGAATTTGTCTTGAATTCACTCATGTCAAACACGGTCATGTCAAGTGGCCATGGCCTACCACCTATTGCTAGAAATGTAAAGGACATGAGATTTAATGGGAATATTATTTATAAGAAAGCATGGTATAAGATACATAAAATTCCTCAAAGCAAATTCTATAACTACCAGCATTATTTCCAACATGGACATATCAAAGCTATTCATGGTAACACCAACACATGAAAAGCATGAGCTCACACAGTGGCAGCCATAAAAATATTGCACAAAATTGTAATGGATAATTCAGATTTTTCACCAAACCAAACATGTCAAGTTGAATAAGATGGAACATTTGCTGCTTTAAGACTGCTGCCTTTGACTTACACACAAAATTCTTTATTAAAATAGGTCAATGAGGCTCTTCAAAAGCTCAATTACCCATCAATATCACAGCCAACAATGAGCAAGATCTGGAATACTAAGTTTCGAGATGTGGCATTTTCAAAGAACACCAAATTCATCAAATGTAGTGAATGTATTGTGTTTAAAGCACAAATGAAGTCAACAACTACAAAAGAGTTGGAAAAAAAAGCACGAGGTAGGCTGAAAAAACATAACGAGATTGTTATGTGTGGAAGATATTTCTACTATGCCCATAGAATTATGTTAGAGCGGTTTCCAAAGGAGTATTTGAGCATTATACATGATAAAATGGACAAAACAGAGACTTCAATCCCAAGGCGATGTGTCAAATCAAAATCTATTGTAGGAACAAATTTGGGTTTGTCATTGATAGGTATGCTTACACATAGGCATAAGGCAGGAGGTTTTGGTCATTTCTCCTTACGATTTGTCCACATGGGATCACAATTTACTATTACATCCCTTGTAAAGTGCTTAAGGGACCTTGAAGACCCACAAATGGATATGTATGGTGATCTACTTTATGAAAGTGGAATTTCAAGAAACCCACTTACAAATGCATTACTTGACACCTCTATTTACTCAAAGTGTCAAGGGTACAAGGATGATTTTATATCTCATGGAAGTTCAAAAAGTCAAAATGTTGATTTTAAACCTCTTCCTCCACATTTTTTGTTACAATTGGACAATGCAGCAAGTGATAATAAGAAATGCTATCTTTTCATGTTTCTATCACTTTTAACTGCACTTGGTGTCTTCATCACTATTGAGGTTGGGTTCTTGCCTGTGGGGCACACCATGAAGACATAGATGGAACCTATGGAAGAATTTCTTCCAACCTAAAAAGTAAAGATATTTATTCTTTACCTGAAATGATGGATACATATCGCATAATTGAAGAAAATAGAGTGTTTCCACCTACACTTATTGACAAGGTCTATGACTTCAAAAGTTTCCTTAATGGATACATTAAGGAGGGAAAAAATGCACTAGTTGGAAATCTTAATGTTCAATACTTCCAATTTCTTATACTTAATGATGTTCCAGTACTAAGGTATAAAGAATCAATTAGAGATACTGAGTGGTCAGAACCAATTGGCCGACCTATACCTTCCAAACAGAATGATGTCTATTTAAAAGAACTAAAGGAAGGGATAAAATCATACATAAAAATCTGGAAAGACACGAAAGACACTATTGGGAATGAGGATTCACCAATAGTCAGGGAAAATTTTAAGAACCCCCCCTAAATTTATAAGTATAATAAATGGGCGAATCTCCACGGTATATAGGAAAAATGGAAGGTGATTTTATCAAAAATATAATATGTATATATAATTTTTTGGCGAATCTCTCACCAG
>APFE030465637.1:2478-13703 GCA_000404065.3 Pinus taeda
GTTTGGTTTGCCAACAAAATAAAGTTGAAACAATTAAGACCCCAAGACTATTGCAACCTTTATCCATTCCAAGCCAACATTGGGAGGAGGTTTCAATGGATTTTATCACAAGTTTACCCAAGTCTAAAGGAAAAAGTGTTATCACGGTGGTATTTGATAGACTTACCAAGTATGCGCACTTTTGTGCATTACCTCATCCATTTAAAGCAAGTACAATTTCTACTGCATTTATGGAAATAATTCAAAAGCTACATGGAAAACCCAAAGATTATTGTAAGCGACAAAGATCCCATTGTCACTGGAAATTTTTGGACAGAATTATTTTTGTGTATTGGTATTCATTTAGCTCATAGCTCATCTTATCATCCTCAATCTCATGGGAAAACTGAGATAGTAAACAAATATTTGGAAGGATATCTTCATTGCTTTGTATCTGATAAACAAACACAATGGGTCAAATGGTTGTCTCTGGTTGAATGGTGGTATAACACTTCCTTCCATACTACAATAAAAATGACCCCATTTATGGCACTTTATGGATATCATCCACCATCCATCACATCATATTTGAGATAAAATTCTAAGGTTCAAGCAGTGGAAGATCACATCGAGCATCAGCAACAAGTTCTCCAACTCTTAAAGGATAACCTAACCTTGGCGCAGAATAGAATGAAACAGCAAGCATATCAACATTGCAAAGAAAGAAGTTTGGATGTAGGTGATTGGGTATTCCTACGGCTACAACCATATAAACAAATGTCCCTCAAGCAAGCTAAGAAGGATAATAAATTATCACCAAAGTATTATGGTCCGTACAAGGTGTTGCAAAAGATAGGTACTATGGCATGCAAATTGGAGTTTCTTGCAGCTTCCTGAGTGCACCTAGTTTTCCATGTTTCATGCTTAAAGAAAGTTATAGGAGACAAGCTTCTAGTTCAAACAATATTCCCAGAACTTGATGAGGAAGGAAAAATCATATTGCAACCTGAAGTAGTCAAAGAAACAATAACTCAACAGCTACGAATTCGATCAATTTCAGAGTATCTCATCAAGTGGAAGAACTTACCGGTTGAAGATTCCACATGGGAGGATGAAAATTTTATACAGAAGCATCCAGAACTACTCAAGCGTTGAGGACAACACTTTTTTGAAGGAGAGGGGCATGTTAGGTCCCTATAAGACTAGTGATTCCCCCATTACTATTGTCGTTGTATCCCTTATTGTTATTGTTGTACCCCTATTGTCCCCATATTGTTATTATTGTGCCCCATAGAATCCCACTATTGTTATTTTTGTGCCTTTATATTATTATTGTTAGGTTAGCTTTGGTTATATTTTAACCCCTTAGATTCTTACATATAAAAAGGAGGTTTTGTCATTTGAATCATCAAAGAATTGTTCATTTGTGTAATGTAAAGGAGGTTTCCCCCTCGAAGAGGCTTATTTCTAAGGCGTTGATCTATCTTTTCTATATTTTTGTGAGCTTGTTTCATAACAACTTCACCCCTGCAATTAGAACTAACGATCAACCATAATAAAATTTGAGAAATCGCAACGTGCCAAAATCTTGGTCAACCAAGTCTCAAACATCTAGGGTTTCCTTAGTCCAGTTGCTATCATTGGGCTAATGCTCAACATAATCCTTTAGATGTGGGAGAGGGCCACCATGGAATTTTGAGTCTTTGTGAGGCCCCTTTATGGGGAACACTTTGTTTCAATGTGAATTCCTTTAATGTGGCTTCTATTCAAGAACAAAAAAATCAAATACAACAAATGGAAGGGAACCCTCTAAGACATCAGAGGTTTCTCTACGCAAGAATGTAGGTCCATGACAGTTTCCTTCTCCTGGACAATGGCATCAACAACGATGCTACTATGCATCTAGTTTTGAAACTTCTTGGGAGAGCCTAAGGTTCTAATGTACCTGCCTCTTCTCGGCCTCATTCATTCAAGGATGTGGTGAAACTTGGTTTTTTTTGTTTGTCAAAGGAAAACAAACCTCTCAGTCCTACCTTCAAAATGGGGAATTGGAAGACATTGGATCCAAATTTCTATGCTTGTGATACTTTGTATCGAATTGATGTCATCATTTCACACGCCTTCTTGAAAAATGCCCACTATTAAGTGTTTGCAAGAGATCTTTGGTTTTCCTAAAACTAAAGAATTTGAGTGAAACCTTGATTCAGGATGTGTTAACCCTACTATCTTGCTAATATCCTCTGTTATGGAAAGAGGTGCTTGGGTTTGGGAAAACATAGGTTTTGTATGAAATGTTGGCCCAAAAGTTTCAACCTATTACATCACTAATAACCTTTGTTTTAGGGGGAGGTCCTTGGCTTTAGGAAAAGTCAAGGTTATGAATGAAACTTTGGTTTAAAATTTTAACCTTGCTACCTTGGTAATATCCTATTTTCCTATTTAGATATGCACATGAATTTGTTTGACACCTCTCATATAATTATGTATTTGATTGCCTCACTAATATGATCAAAGAATTCATTTGAGCCTCCAAATCAACTACGGGGAAGTCATTAGTTTCATGTGCTAGAACTTGTTGTTGAAATGCATGTATGGAAAGGGTTTCCAATTGCACTCTTGTTAGTGTTTGAAGGTTCCAATAGGAAAATGTGATATTTTAGCACAAAATTTGTTAGGGGTGTGAACATTTAGCATGAATCTTGTCTTAGAAACTATTCTAACTAGTGTGGAAATTCAATAATATAAGTACATCATGACGAACTTAAATGACTATGGTATGAAGATGCAATAAGATTCACTTCTCCTATCTAAAAAAGATAGAAAGAAAGAGGAAGCCAAAAATGATGAGGAAAAGAAAAGGAGAATGGTAATGGATCAAGAGGATTTATCATAGCATTAATGGAAGAAATGCATGATAGATATTGAACACTTACACAATATTTGTGCATTATTTCTTTCATTATTGTCTTTAAACTTGCATTGTAACATTGTCAATGATCTTTTAGCATTGCTAATGCTAGTCATGAAAGACATTTCAAAATTTTATAATATGTTGGAAAGTTGTCAATCAATGGTAGGTCTTTAATGGTATTAAAAATGTATTTTATTCTTCATCACTCCAAAGCTTCAAATGAAAATTTCAACAACCTTAAAAATTCCAGTAACTCCATGAAACCAAATCTCTTAAATTGATTAAAAAAAATTATTATTTCTTGGAGAATAAATAGGGGATTATTTGGTAATGCTCCTATATAATAATGCAATGCAAATATAAATATTCAACAATAAATAGTTTTAGACAATGTTCACTCAACCAGGCCTTGACACTGGTTAATTGCCCACTTTATATCTAGAATTGACTCTTCTATTAGTATTGTGAAACATCTTAGTTTCACTACATAAAGAACCTCAAGAAACATGTTTTTAAAACAAGCACAAGCTTTCATGTGAACAAACTACTTGGTATATAGAACATCTTCCCATGGGTGCCAGTACAGGGGTTATTTCAACTGCTTCTGGTCAGATGTGTGCGTGTAGTTTCAAAAGGAAACAAAGAATTAGAACAATTCATATCACAATTGATAGTCTCAAAATGTAACAAGGACAAAAAATCAAAAGGATAGAATCAACTGCTCACCCAATCAAACCAATGGACCATGAAAGTACAAAGAGGTCATTTAGATAACTGATCTCATGAATCTCTTGTTGGATAAACATCCCACTGACAACAAGGAGGTCCACGAAAAGCAATCTTATTTCATCATCAAAATTGAGAACCAAATTGTTTGCTTTGGAAAGAGTGTAGGTATCCACTTTCATAGCATAGTCCATGCACTTAACAACATGAAAGTGTGTACATACATATTACTGCAGAATCTCTACTCCCTTTTCATGGTTGGCTCCTCTCTTTATCCTTCAGCAAAATAATCAACTTCTAGAATTAGATTAAATATAGAAAAATAGTTATATTCAAGAAGAAAAAAAGAGTTATATTTCTTTCTAGCCTCTAGATGGTAGGCATCTGTGACCAATACCTACAACACAAATACCTTTCTTCTTCATCCCTTTTTCAACTTCATATGGACATAAAACCTAAAGGGAACCAATCATAACCAGTTATACTCTATTTGAGAAATTTATCGAGAAAAATTAATAATGGGACAATATGATCATTCTTATTTTTATACCCACATTACGTTCCTAAAAACATTCACTTGCACCATTAATCAAAAAATTTGATAGTATTACCTCGTCATGTGCATCCTTGAAGTATCTTGTAGCATCATCAATATCCCTTTCAAATCGTGGACCAATGGTAAGAAGGCTTGCTTCACAACAATGGACCATAATTTATAGCAAATGTATGTATCCATACCACTCTTAGAAAGGATTATTCTAGAAAAATGTGTTCATTGTCAGTGAGTACTAACCATTGAACATGTATATTTGATTGGAATAAAAATAAGAAGAATATGACTTGTCTTCTTTTTATACCCAGATTACATTCCCCAAAAAAATTCACTTGCATCATTAATCAAACAATTTTGATATGATTACCCTGTAATGTGCATCCTTGAATTATCTGGCAACATCATCAATAACCCCTCCAAATCATGGACCAATGGTAAGGAGGATTATTTCATAGCAATGAACCAAAAATGATAACCAATGCATGTATCCATACCGCCCTTAGAAATGATCCTTCAAATATGGGAAACTATAGTAGGAAAAATGTGCTTCTAATTGATACTTGACATGTGGCCATGCTTGGAAATAAATATGGAAATGTGATTTTCCCCATTCCCTATCGATATCATGTGTAGGATTCTCATTGGAAATTGGATACTTTTGTCTTGCCTTATTTCATACGTTTGGAACCAATACAATATATTCCTAAATATGTAAAGGATAATGCATTTGGCCTAGAGGAGTGATACAGTTGGCAACAATTTCAATTTAAAGGAGGTCAGTGTACTCCTTTGTTTGCAACCCCTTGTCCATCATATTGCCTTGAAATTACAAAGAATTGGAAAATTTTTATGAATTTTGTGACTAAAACTTCAAATTCTCAGTTGCCTTTGTGCAATATTCAATGCCCTAAGATTAGTAATATTTGGCAACAAATTCCCATCACAAAAACTAGCATCTCATTTTCACAATCAGAGTCACCTACTACTAACGTAGGAATTTCTAAAGTTTATCACGAAAACTCATCTAGGGAGTCCCCATGATTCAATGATCATATACAAAATGACAACAACATGAATTACATGCAATAATTGACTAGATAGAGTGATGGAAATATAAAATAAATGAGCAAATTGAATCTTGTGAAAATTGATTTACAAAACATGGCCTATGAGAAGGCGTTGTGCTATACAATAACCCCCCATTTCATAAAAATTTTCTTTCTAACTATAATATGAAATGGGTCCCTTTTAAACATATATGTGTGAATAAATTGGTATCAACTCATCATTAGAAAATTATTAATCAAAAGGTCCAATGGAAACGTAATATTATAAACCTTTTGAACTATAATGAAATCGGTCTTATGAATAAATATAAAATTCTTTATTATTGTGATAAAGCGATCGTAAGATCACATATCGCAACAACAAAGAAAACATAATACAAAGACCCATTGACTTATTCCGATCTGAAAAATGAAGAACTATCGGTTATCGGGAAAGGCGAACAACAAATATAACGAAAGGCCCTCCCCTATTGCTCCGATGCGATATCGCTATTGGCAATCGGGGGATATAACGCATCGCATGTTTAAGACACCTTTAAAATATCCCGATGCGATAAGGTGTATCACCATCGGGGATCAACGATTTTTGCAATAGCATAAGTATTACGACTCGAGCTCATCCCCGATTGCGATCCGATAAATCAAGGTGCAAGTTTCAAAATAGATTTAAAAGGCTTGCATGCATTATTTTGGATTACTATTAAAAGCCTTCCCGTTCCCGATAGCGATTTACTTGTGATTATCCACCAAAAAACTCAATCCACGCTTGAATGCATCATTCGGCATATAAATGATATGATGAGTATTTAAAACTCCTTTACCATGGTTGACAGGTTAAGCGGCCAATTAATGAAGCAGTTATGCCAAGATCTTCCCTGAGATTGTATTTGCGGCAGTATCATTTTAATCTTTCATTATTCGCTAATTGATATAATTCTATCATATTGGCTCACATTACCTATTCTCTGTATCATGCTCATTTTATCCCTTGCGCAGAGCTCCGCCGAAACAACAAGTTCAAACCAAATGGGAAAGAAATCCAAGAGATCCGCGGCAGTAGCGGCTCCCGCAGTAATAGTGCAATCCACCACTGATCCAGGACCGAGCAAAAAGGGATTGATTTCAGACACTACGTGTCTTGGCTTTGGAAACACAAGTTAGCAAAGCATATATAATTTAATTGAAGCAGAGGAGCCTGAGACAGTATCAGTACAAGATGCCGTAGATTCAACTAGAAAATTAGAGGTTTCCCTGAAAGATTTAGCTGATTCATATCTGCACCGAATAACAGCACGTGAAAAAATTCTTCCATACACTGATTTAGTACGATGGGTAGTAGAGGAGATCCCTGTTTTAAATAGAACATTTTGCACAGTTGACGGAAGGGTCTTCAGCTCATTTCAACTTGATGACTTAAGGAAAACGTATCACTTACTTGAACCTCAAAATAAATACAATAAAGCCTTTCTTGAGAAGTTCACAAGTGAGAATGAAACTGAATCGGCCCCAATTCGGGAGTGGAGACTAAACCCCGCAAGGCACAAACATGAATCTTCAGGTAAGTACTCTGTAGATTCAATATGTTCTCCTTAGTTTTATGCCGGGGCAATGATGTGTAGAATTTGGGGATTGCATGATTATGCGAAATTCACTATTAAAATGGCTCCTTTAATGGAAGCGGCAGTTAACAGTGAAGTAATGTATTGGGGAAACATATTTTCAGATAAATTAGCCACTGCAATTCTTGAGTTTAGAGAAAAAACTCGCGTGACCGATAGGTCTATTCCTCCGTTTTATTTTAGTGCTTATATTTTAGATACTCTTTGTTTCAATTCTGAATTTCCTGTACTAGGGTGGAGATGGACTTCACAAGACCCCATGCCACTTCACATTTATCACCAAAAGCTGTGGAAGGCGTACTATAAGGACCACTTGTACCAAATATGTAATGGTTTTATGTTGCCTATTTACTATGCCATTTTTGATAAGCCTTCCCCAAAGATTTCTTCAGAAGTAGAGGTTGACCTAACTGCTGTAGGAAATTGGTTTGGGGAAGACAAGTTCACATACATAGAGGTTTTCGGTAGCCTTGCAAGACCTCATGTCCTTCCTATGTATATACCTGACAAGTTGTTAGCCCGAGAATTGGCCTACCAAATTACAACCGTAGGAACATCCAAGACTCTTAGGACTTCAAAAAAGCAGGCTTGGTCTACTTTTCCTTTGAGATGCGGTGTTTATACTTTGCACGACTACAAGCATGCGGAGAAGGAGGCAGAGAAAATAAACATGCTCAATCTTGCAACTATTCCTAATAGGCAATTCGATCCAAGGAAAGTTGCCTATACTGTGCTTGAACAAGCCAAACTTACAAGGTTTGATCATGAGAAAGATGATTTTGATGACTTGTTTTCTTCAGCAGAATCATTATTCCAGGTACAAATGCTGGCCAAAATGTTATGTAACGATGAAAGGCTAGTAGAATTCAATAGGCTCAGAGAACAGAGGTTGCAAACTCTACCTCTGGACTTATTAGCTACTACCCCGACAACACAATCAAGCAAGCCTGAACAACAAATTATTGACAAACCTCCTGTTGTAGGAAAGATTCTCGAAAGAGGAAAAGAACTAGAGCAAGAGAAAGAGCAGGAAAAAGAGCAAAAAAAGAATAGGACAAGGGCAGTGAAAATATCAATGTGGATACTCATTTTGATCCTAAAATAGTCCAAGAATGACAACAATTTGACTCTATTATAAGCAATCTGGAAGGTCCACAAGGTGCCAATACACCCAAAGTAACAGATGAACAAGATACAGTGTCAACAACGGTCCCAAATGAAGGAACCAATGGCCTACCCCCAAGCACTGATTTAGAAATGATTCCAAAAGATCCCTCCGATCAAATTATTTTGCAGGTAGAGGAAATACCTCCATTAGATGTCTTTTACAGTCCCAAACACAAGGATGTAGTGAAAAAACAGAGGAAAAGGAGAAGACTTGATCAATCTTCCATATTTCCAGCACAAACAGAGACAACTAATGTAGTGTGGAAAGAAGAGTTTAACCCTTCCGATGACCTAACAAAGCTTTCTCAGTATGCTGGAGCTTATTCGGCAGCGACTATGGACAAGGCATCGGAAGTAAGTAATCTACTTAAAGAAAAGGACCAAACAATTGTTTCATTGCAATAACAGGTGTTCGAAGCACAACGGAAAATTGAACAGGTGGAACAGCAACTATCAACCGAGCAGCAAATAAACAATCAATTGAATAAGAAATTGCTTGAAGAGAAACAGAGAATAGACTCAAGCACAATACAAAAGCAAAAAGAATTATCCGAAGCATTGGTCAGGTTAAAGACAATGAATGAACTAATGATGAAAATGAAAGATGAGCAAATCGCTCAGTTGTCACTTCAAGTAGAGAAGTTCAGGAGTCTTCCGCAACCTGCAGATTTCAGGTCCGAAGTACTACAGATCAACAAAGCATTGGCTACACAGTTAAGACTGTTATGTCATAACATTTCTCTGGTTGAGCCCCTTTGTGATATAACGGCATCAATAGTTGAAAAATCAGTCGATGCTAGGCAGGATTTGGAACAGGCCGATGAGACTCTGACAAACTTTCTTGCTTGGCAAAACACCAATGAAGGGTAGGCCGCAAATCTACCCAAAATTCTAGAGTCATACAAGGATATCCTTTTCTTAGAATGGAAGTCACAGGTGATGAAAGGAGAGAGAGAGATTTCCATATGTAGATTATCTACAAGTAATTTAATTGAGCTAATCAACAACACTCTTTATCTGTCTAACATGATTTCGCAATGCACTCCAGGTAAATTGTTGTCAGCCAAAACTTTGGAGCAAGCATGCAATCAAGAATTGGAGAAGAATGGAAGACTAATTGCCAGCATCCAAAGTTTAACTTGGGATACCTATTGGTTTTTCTTAGTAAAACCATACAGTCAAAGGGCTGCCCTCAAATGTTTAACCGATGCGATCGGTTGTATCATTCCCGAAATCCATGATGCCACATACTCAGCTCAACTCCATTCTCGTCTCATTCGTCCTCCAGAATTGGAACCGATGCTTGCAATCTGCCAACTCAAATCAAAATGAGAACAGCCAAAACAATGAATCATGTTGCCGACTGCCAACAAACCTATTGTGGAGAAGATACTCAAGATTTAGTTGTACCAATTAATAACATTTTATTTTTGTAGTTAGTTAGTTTAATTAATATTTATAGACCCTTTCATGCATTGAGAAAGGGTCCTCGATTTTTGTATAAAACTCAAATCTGGAAGTTACACTATTGTGCTTCTGGTATATTTTTTTATAAAGACTGGGCCAATATTCCGAATTCTAACAAAGACAGCTTTGATGGGATGTGCACTATTGCCTTGATGTGAAAGTGTTTCTAAGTTGGAAAAAGGAATTTGAATGTGATTGATATCGAGAGTGATTCAAATCACATATGGTACTATTATCTATGATCTTGTTTCATTCTTTCATGTGAATTGTCATTTGTTTAAACTTGCTATCATTGGATATATGTATGTGTTATCAACAACAATCCTTATATTTTTCACTATTGAATGCTTAAGGAGTGTTATTCTTTTAGTCATATATGTACCAGTGATATATAAAGGATAGTGTAATAATGTTTTTAATGATTACTTTGTTCAACTACTTGAACAAAGTAATTATCATATGAATGAATGTCTTTGTTTACCAATAGAGTCATCTATATGCCTGTTAGTGGATAAAGATTATCAAACGTTACACTAAAAGCAGAAATTTCTTGGGATATGATAGTTATTCATATTTTTACTTTTTAGATTAAATCATTCATCCATTATCATTATATCAGAGAACCACCCATTTATCCATCCCCTTTTATTCATCATTGGGAAACTGGTCCCATTATTTCCAGTCGGAGCCACCACACCAAACGCAAAAGGAGCTGCCTTTAAGGTCCGGACCGAGTGGTTTTCCCCGATTTTGTTGCAGTGATTTTCGAGGCATCAACATTTTTGGTGCTAGGAGGGCATGAAAAATGAATGGCAAGTAAACCAAAACCTATAGACCATTTTGAGAGTAAATCTCCCTCCACCTCACCTCAGACCTCCCGTTTTCATTCTGGAACACCAGTACTCAAACAAGAAGAAGAGGAGTCAACTACCACTGCTCAATCCCACCATACTCCAGATCGATTAAGTCCTGAGTCTCCTGAAGTTCAGTCTCTCATACAGAAAATTCAAGGCTTTTCGATATCACCACAGAAATCTGAAGTATCTCAAGGCAGTGAGACTTCGCAATTCAATCTACCTCACCCTCTCACCAGACTTAAAAGTGGAAAGCTTGGTATTAAACCTACTGAGTTGCCTTTACTAAAAAGGAAAAAGGCTAAAAATAACACTGAATGATCGAACAGTGAGACTTTATCATCATCATCCTCCATTTCATCTTCTCCAGTGCGAAGTCAACCATCCACTCCTCCATTACACATTGTTGTTCAGCAGGGATCAGTAACTTCAACCTCCCAACCTATCCAATCTTCAATACCAACTCCTCCCCAAACACCTGGAATTTCATCAACAATATCATTTCTTATTAGTTCTATGATGGCTCAGAATCCATGGAATAGTCCTGGTGCAGTTACTATGCCTGCACCATTACATCCATTGCCAGATTCTCCTAAAAAATCATTGCCGAAATTTAATCCAGATGCCGGAACACTAGCCGAAGAACATATTAACAATTTCATGTTATCAGTTAGTTTAAAAGGAGTGACACAGAAAGATGTTGTCGTTAGGCTTTTCCCTTATACTTTACAAGGATCAGCTGGGTCTTGGTATTTTTCCCTGCCCTCTAGATCCATTACCAGCTGGAACATTTTTCAAGAACAATTTCTCACTAAGTATGGCGATGATAGATCTTTAGCAACATTAATCAATGATCTTTCGAATCTTAGGATAGAATCTAGA
>APFE030465643.1:0-35093 GCA_000404065.3 Pinus taeda
TTAATTCAAGTTTCATTATTTTTATCTTGGTATCAGAGCTTAGGGTAGAGGTAGCCTTAATTTTTTTTTTTGGGATGTATCATTAGTTGCACATCTGTACATGTAGAGATAGCTGTGTGATCAGGTGGACCTGCAGTAACACCTGAAGCGAAAGAGGCGTCAGATGACTGATCATCTCTGAGCCGTAGGAAGGGTGGAGCGAAAATTCGGAGCGGAATTTTTTTTACAGAAGTTGCAGTGATTGGCGCAGTTTTCTTTGGAACAGTCGCGCCATTGGTGCGGATTTTGAGCTGTAAATCGCGCCAGAGGAAATCACGAACAAATTAGCGTGGATCCGTGGTTGATAAGCGCGCCAATTTTCCTGGCCTTCGCGAATTTTAGTTTTCCGAGATTGGCACGGATTCGGCATCGATTGGAGCGCCAGCCCTTTCTCTCTGAAAATCTGCATTTTTTTTTGCAGATCAGCAGAGGCCCGGTGGTGGCGAAGTGAGATCCTTGATCGCTCGGTGGTAGCAGATCGGATCTGCCCGGTGGTGGCGAAGTGAGATCCTTGATCGCTCGGTGGTAGCAGATTGGATCTGCCTGGTGGTGGTGAAGTGAGATCCTTGATCATCTTGGTGGTAGCAGATCGGATCTGCCCGGTGGTGGCACAGTGAAGTCCTTGATCTGTTCGGTGGCAGCAGATCGGACTTGCCCGTTGGCGGTGCAGTGAAGTTCTTGATCTGTTCGGTGGCAGCAGATCGAACTTGCCCGGTGGTGGCAGTTTTAAGTATTCAGTTGGGCGAAAATGAACAACAGTTTGGAATCATACCTCCACGAGTCTGGCAAGCTCGATGGAACAAATTTCTCCAACTGGAAGTTCAAAATGCAAACCTTGCTGGAGAGTGCGAACGCATGGTCGATCGTCTTGGGAAATGAACAGAGAGCCGGAAATTCAACCCAAGAACAGGACTGGGATAAGAGAGAAACAAAGGCAAAAGTAATACTGAAGATGTCTGTCAAAGACAATATTATCCCTCATATTCGAGACTGTAAGTCGGCCGCGGACATCTGGGATACGATCAAGGGTCTGTACGAGACATAGAACTCAAATCGTGTTCTAACACTCAAAGGGAAATTGTTTGCGTTAAAGATGGGCGAGAATGAATCAGTTGGTGGATTCATGGGCAGAGTTAAGGATCTGAAAGACCAATTGGGAGCCATTGGAGAGAAGGTATCAGATTCAGATCTGGTTACTCTTACACTGAACAGAATGACAGATGAATCAGACATTCATCTCAGCGTTGTCAGCAAGGGAGAAAGCCCCCTTGTTTGATGAACTGATAGCGATTCTGCTCCAGGAGGAGGAGCGACGACAGAATCTAAAGACTCAGGGCAATGATCTTGCTTTGATGGCGAAGAGAAGACAGCACAGAGGAAGGCAGCGCCAGCACCAACAATAGCATCAGCAACCGCAGCAGCAGCATAAAGGGGCCAACTCATTTCAATGGAAATCATCCAGAGGTATGACTGATAGTTATGTTAAGAGATGTTTTTATTGTGGAAAGCCTGGTCACCAGATCAGTGAGTGTTACAAGAAGCAAGCCGATGAAAGGAGAAGCAAACAGAAGAGACATCAAGGTTGTTTTGCTGAAGAAGATGAAGATCACAGCTATGATCTTAGGCTATTTACAGTCGACTGTGCACTATCTGCAGCAAGAGGAGATGATGACAATACATGGTATGTCGATTCAGGCGCATCCTCGCACATGACTGGTAAGAGAGAATATTTTGAGTTTCTTGAAGAATCTGCATGTGGATCCAAAATTTATTTGGGTGATGACAATGGGTATGAGATCAAAGGTTGTGGAGATATTCCTGTGAAATTACCAAGTGGCGATATCAAGCATCTTAAAAATGTTTTATATGTTCCAGGAATCAAAAAGAATTTGATCTCTGTCTCTATGATAACAGACCAGGACATTCAGGTACAATTCTTCAAGAATGGATGTGTCATTCAGGATAGCAAATTGGAGACAGTTGCAATAGGAGTACGCGTGGGTAATTTGTATAGATTGGATGCAAGGAGCATACCACAACAGGCGATGGTTGCAGCAACATCAACAACTGAGAATCTCTGGCACCAGAGATTTGGACATATCAATCTACAAGATCTCATCCTGCTTAAAAATAAAGGTATGGTCGATGGACTTCCTGCTTTACAAAATGTCAAATTGGAATGTGATGGTTGTGCACTAGGGAAGATGCATAGAGATGAATTCCCTGTGCATTTCAACAGAAAACAAAGAGACATCCTAGAGCTAGTGCATACAGATATCTGTGGACCTATGCAGACTAGGTCTTTAGGAGGTGCATACTATTTCCTACTGTTTGTAGATGATTGCACTAGTTTCTCTTGGGTGTATTTTTTAAGCAAAAAGAGTCAAGCTTTCCAATATTTTAAAGAATTTAAAGTGATGATAGAGAACCAAACAGCAAAGAAGATAAAAATTCTCCGCTCAGATCAAGGGGGGGAATACAGGTTAAATGAGTTCATGAACTTCTGCAAGCAACATGGGATTATACAACAGTTTACAGTGCCACATACTCCACAGCAGAATGGAGTAGCAGAACGCAAGAACAGGACCCTGGTGGAGTGCGTCAGAAGCATGCTTCAAGGTAAGGGCATTTCTAATGGTCTTTGGGCAGAAGCCATTAATACTGCTGTCTATTTAAAGAATAGGAGTCCCACCAAATGTTTAGGCTTCAAAACCCCCTTTGAAGCACTGTTTGGACTCAAACCAGCAGTTGATCATCTGAGAATTTTTGGATCTAAAGCTTTTGCTCATGTACCTAAACCAGACAGGAAAAAGCTAGATCCCAAAGCCTTGAAATGCATATTTGTAGGATATGGCACAGAGTATAAAGCATAAAAATTATATAATCCTGTGACTCATAAAGTGTTTGCAAGCAGAGATGTTATTTTTCATGAACAGACAGAAGATGGAAAGAAAGACTCTGATGATGAAAGCCATATTCCATTTTTGATAGAACTAAACAGTGAAGATGAAGAAGAACAGGTGCAGGTGCAGGAGCAGGAGCAGGAAGAAGTAGCAGCAGATGGCATAATAAGTGATGATACAGGCCTGGACAGTACTGAAACAAAAAGAGATGAGGTGAGTTCTTTACCTAGAAGATCAGGTAGAAAGACTAGACTACCTGCAAAACTTAGAGGCTATGCTTTAATGTCTAAGATTTTGAACATTGTAGAACCCTTAAATTATGAAGAAGCAAGTAGATCAGATAATTGGAGGGCTGCAATGCATGAAGAAATGGAATCTATTTATAGAAACCATACTTGGGACTTAGTTGAGCTGCCAAAAGGGAAAACCCCTATAGGTTGTAAGTGGCTGTATAAACCAAAGATAAATGCAGATGGTACTGTAGAAAAATTTAAAGCAAGACTGGTAGCAAAGGGTTATTCAGATCCTATTGCTCACTTTGGATCAGGATACTTGGTCATGTACTGATGCGAATAACATTTTCGTAAAGATTCAATAAATATCCTGGTTGATCCAAAAGGAATAAGGGAAGAAAGGCCATTTGGAAAACAAAGAGATAAATTATCTCCTTTTTAATTGAATTTCATGTGATTCGAAGCAATAAATTATAATGTCGTGATTTGTATGAATCATACTGATGTTTGGTATTCAAGTATCCATATATGTTATAAAGATTGATGATCTGTTCTGATTAGGTGTCTGCACTGGAGATGTGAAAATTAATTATACTTTTTCTTTTATAATCTATTAATCACCTTCAAGGCTTCAACCCTCCAACTTTGAAAATTATAATAATATCTGCAGGTTGTAGGTTTCAACCGAAGAATTTATCATAAATGGTGTTTTGCAAAATTTAATTGGCACAATCTAACTATTAGAAGTTTTGGCTCTTTTGGCCAAAATTCGGTGATACAATTTTGGCTGAGATTGTGATTTTTCATTGTTTAAAATGCATTTTTGAACTCATAAATAGATTCAGCACCCTGAAAAACCTCATGCCACTCAAATTGTGCAGATTAAACAGCTCAAACTTACAATTCTAACAAAGCCCTGCCAAGTTTCCGGCAAAATCAACCAAAAAATATGCCAAGAAAAGGGCCAACACATCCAAAGTTAAACTACGGCAATTCAGTTAGCTTCAATGTCAAAGCATTAGTTCCACTATAATTTGTGTGGGTAATTTCAGTAAATTATTCTGCAAAAATTGCTTATGTCAAATAAGACATCAAACTGATAAAGACAACATGATAATATCTAAATATTATCACGATGTCACAATTTTTTACCCAAAACAATATTATTGCAGTAAACAGTGCAATATTTTCAGTCTCATGAATATCACGAGATTCATGAAGAATCAACCTGCCCACAGACAGAGGTGCATAAAACTATTTTTTGTCTTTTTGGATATTTTGTGTTTTTTTATTTTACCAATATTTTGCAATATTTCCAACATTGCCGGTATTTTCTTTTCCAGATCCGTGGCAATATTATAATGTTTGCAACATTGCAAAGCACTGATTCCGAAGAATATTGCTAAGCACTTAAACATGGAAATGAAGATATTTCATGTAAACGAAAAAAAATGGACTTAAACATGGAAATGAAGATATTTCATGTAAACGAAAAAAAATGGCCTTGACAAGTTACAACATTAGACATAAAAATAAAAGCAGGACTTCACCAGGGAACTACGGTGCATTATAATAGAAATCGGGCAATTAACATTTGTGAGCTACGTAATTGAGATTCTGAGCAGTGATAATGTTTGCAACATTGCAAAGCACTTATTTTCCAAAGAACATTGCTAAGTAGTAAGCACTTAAACATAGAAATGAAGATATTTCATGTAAACGAAACAACCTCATCGACATTGCAGATAATCTTGTCCTTGTCACTTTCTCTAACATAGACAAGCATATAAGCATTTGAATATTTTGTAAACTTAAATGGAGTATTGTTCAACCAGGATTTGTCTGTGGAAGCTGCAACAACAAAGACAAAGAAAAGCGTTGATATTTTTGAAAGCTTTCAGTGAAACTCCGAACAGCAAAATGGGTAACATTTTTACCTCCTCTTCACCACCATATTGTTCTTCCAGGGCTCTCTTAACATCTTCCTTTGTAACGCGTTCATAATCAAACTTGTACCTATGACAAAAAATCACATATATTTAATCAGAAAAAATGCATAGGCATCTAGAAAGTAAACCATATTATTTAGCAGAACAAGCCCCCACATAATCAAATTACGGTTCAAATGGCATACCACTGATCTAAGAGAGTCGGCCTAATAAATGCATAATAATGGCCACCATGAACACCCCCGCTATGGACCAGAACACTGCCACATAGCATCAGAGTATAAGCTTCCAGCACAAATATTTCATAAAAACAGAATCTAGATTCTAAACTTTAGAAAAATATACTAAACGTAAGGCTATACTACAAAACTTAGAAGACTCGATCATAAAGCACTAAAGCTTGAGCAAACACAAGTTAATCCATGGGACTATTAGTTAGAAAGCTAAAAATCACTAAATAAAGGAACATGTAAGTTTGTAACAGTCACACTAACAATAATAACCAAACAACACCCAATTTGATCATTCCCAAACAAGAACCGCACTATTAAAAAGATCCAACCAAAATCCAATATGCCACTAATTAAAAGAATAAACCATAACAGAAAATCATAAATGTTAAAACTTCCGATTCTCTGAATCATATGACCCCATCCCAATGTGATGCATTATGGTTATTCAGACAACCAAACAATGCCTAGACTTCCAAGTAGACCTCCAATGATTTTATGCAGAAGTCCTTACAAAACACCTCTCTAGAATTCTTCAATACAGTAAAGATTACCTCGCTTTGCTAATCCCTGATATAATTAAGAGGAACAAACAGTATAGGCATATCTTACTCTCAAGAAGACACTGTTATTGAATTCTTGCATGTTGATGTATGGTTGAAACCCTTTAACAGATACAAAATATAATGAAAAATAAAAGAAACATGGAAAAATATTAATACATAATTAGGCCCTCCAAAGGAAATGGTGTCATGTATACAGTAAAGATTACCTCGCTTTGCTAATTCCTGATATAATTAAGAGGAGCAAACAACATAGGCATGTCTTACTCTCAAGAAGACATTGTTATTGAATTCTGGTGTGTTGATGTATAGTTGAAACCCTTTAACAAATACAAAATATAATGAAAAATAAAAGAAACATGGAAAAATATTAATATATAATTAGGCCCTCCAAAGGAAATGGTGTCATGTAGCCTATTTTGAAATCCCTTTGCAAACTGTAAATATTCTAAATAGGATATTTCACAATATTGGCCAAAGAAAGACCTCCAAGGAACCAACAACAATTCCCCATCAATGTGATGAAAATAACAAAGTGGAAACTTAATAGTGGGCATCATTAAAAAGATTACCTCACTTTGCTAATCCCTGATATAATTAAGAGGAGCAAATAGTATAGGCATGTCTTACTCTCAAGAAGACGATGTTATTGAATTCTGGTGTGTTGATGTATGGTTGAAACCCTTTAACAAATACAAAGAATAAGGAAAAATAAAAGAAACATGGAAAAATATTAATATATAATTAGACCCTCCAAAGGAAATGGAAATGGTGTCGTGTAGCCTATTTTGAAATCCCTTTGCAAACAACTGTAAATATTGTAAATGTTAAATAGGATATTTCACAATATTGGCCAAAGAAAGACCTCCAAAGAACCAACAACAATTCCCCATCAATGTGATGAAAATCACAAAGTGGAGACTTAATAGTGGGCATCATTAAAAAGATTACCTCGCTTTGCTAATCCCTGATATAATTAAGAGGAGCAAACAGTATAGGCATGTCTTACTCTCAAGAAGACGTTACTGAATTCTGGTGTGTTGATATATGGTTGAAACCCTTTAACAAATACAAAATATAATGAAAAATAAAAGAAACATGGAAAAATATTAATATATAATTAGTCCCTCCAAAGGAAATGGTGTCATGTAGCCTATTTTGAAATCCCTTTGCAAACAACTGTAAATATTGTAAATGTTTAAATAGGATATTTCACAATATTGGCCAAAGAAAGACCTCCAAGGAACCAACAACAATTCCCCACCAATGGGATGAAAATCACAAAGTGGAACCTTAATAGTGGGCATCATTAAAAATTAGGTTTTTTCAAAAGACCAACAAATAAGTAGATTACATTACATTGACATTTCTTACCCAGGCAATCTTTTGTTCTAGTTCTTATAGCCATAGAGATGCCAAAGATATTGGTACTCATTGAAGTTCAAAAGCTTGCTATGTATCTCATCATGAATCTTGGGATTTGGGACCATGCATGTTACGCATTTGTATAATACCTCTTTTCCCTTCCCATCCATCTCAAAATTTTGTGTAATGGTACCTTAGAAGTTCGAAAAACCAAAAATATTCATGAATTGTTTTGGAATGTTTGGAAAAGCTTTTCTAATGAGTAAAATAACATATAAACTTTGAAAATTAACATCAACTAACTTGGGTTTAAGTAGAAACCAGCTGCATGTAAAGCTCTATGGAGTTGTTTGTTCTATCATTCTTTAATGATTCTCCATATAAGAAGATACTTTTGTCTTCTATCCCCATATGGTGATTTTTATTGCCTCTTTTACTTGATCCATGGCCTTATAAACAAAACCCATGGTGGGGTTATCAAAATTGACCATCTACAATACTATCACGAGAGGCCCACTAAACAATGCTATTTCTTTTGGCTTTCCCAATGAAAGAAAGTTTGTTGTAGATCGTGTAACGGTTGGCTGAACAAGCTCTTTACATCTAGTGTGTTTCCTCATATGGTTCAAAACCAATGAATTGTTGTAGATGTACTTGGTTATCCACTCAATTTTTCCAATATCCTCAAGTGTGAGGTCCAAACAATTGGTTGCACATGAAGTCTACCAAATGGTGGCTGATTTTTCTTCCAATATCCTTCCAGCTATAACATAGTTGGAGGCATTTTCTGTGATCACTTGTACACCATTTTCTACCCCTATTTCCACATCCACTTCATCCAAAGGACATAATAACAACTGTGCATCTTTCACGTGATTAGATGCATCCACATTTTGAGAAATGTGGTACATTTTGGGCAAACAATGGAAAAATTTAAAATCTTGTCAGATAAACCATCAGTCCATCCATCAGACATAATTGTACACCCTGTTCTGGTCCATGATTACTTGAACTTTGCGAGACTCATATATGGCATTAGTCATAGGCTTATAATATGTAGAATTAGTGGCATTGAAAGAGTTGTCTGCAACATACCACTATCTAAAAATGCATTCCCATGCAACCTCCTCTACCTTCTTCCATTTAGCATAAATGGTGGGTTGAGCACCATTTGTGTGAGGCACCATTTGTGTGAGGCATAAAGAAAGAGTCAATCCCTTTACATGCCACAAATATGTTCATCTCTAATTACTGGAGGATTCTTCAAAACTAGGCATATGCTTTTCAAGTTTAATTTCACTGGAAAAAACATCACCCTTTTTGCTTTTACCTGTCTTTTTTAGTTTTCTTGGTACAGCACTTCTCTGATTGATAGGCTTCAATCAGAAATAGTATATGCACTCTTAGCTCACCAGAGACTTTTTTACAAGGTTTTACTCGGCTTACCCAATGTGTAGGTGTTGTTTAATCCCATGGGTCCCCCACCTTTAACTTCCTTCCCACAATAGTTGCATACTTTTACCCCATCTTCATGCTAATGGCAATTAACTCATGTTGGATTTTTTTAGTTCTTAGGGGTCGTGGCAACTTGTACAGCGAGAAATAAAAATCTACATGCAAAACCTTAGGCTTTCTTAGTTTCTAGGAAAATCAACAGTTTTTTAGATAGAAATAGAGTAAGAATAGATGCCTTGACATGCCTAGAGAAACTTTCCAAATCCTGAAAACATAGCAGGAAAAAACAGCTCTCTAACATCCCTCATGAATCTGAGAATGATCTCTTTAATCACCTGCAAAAACAGCCCACCATATTTGGAAAAAAAACTCTTGAATCACCTCCAATTTCCCTAAGAAACTCAGTGCAAAAGCTTTCCAACTTTGCCCTCCAACCAGCTCTCCAAATCTGCCCAAGAACTCCCACAACATAGCTCTGTCAATATCTCTCCAATCCCACTCAACTCAAGAAACTCATCTCAAGAATATCAAGAAGCTCAAACAAATAGTGTGAGTGAAATAGAAGGTGCCAGGGGTCTTTAAATAGTTTTTAGAGGGGTTACGGTTGCTTTGTAGGGGGGCCATCTCACAATTTTTTTTTTTTTTTTTTTTTTTAAATATTTGACTTTTTGAACTCTGAATTTTTGCTGTATGGCGTCTTATGGACTTGGCTGGTTCAGTAGCAAACTGGCCATCAGTGCCACTGGTTGGACCTCTCGGTAAAAAATCACCAGACTGGCTGGTTCAACTGTTTCTGATAACACTGGATGATCCTAAGATAGTCTATTTAAAAACATTCATGTTACGATAATCCTGCTATTGGGAAAACAAACTTCTACTAAATATAAAATTGATTTTACTGCCTAGCTGCGGTTGTTCCACCCCAAGCTAGCAGTTCAAGAAATAACCATGTTCTGGGCCACAACAAATGTTGTGCTTTCCTCTTTTAGTTTGTTTGAGTGGGTAGATTATTTTTGTAACTGTTATTATATTTTATAGTTTTTCTCATCTTAGAAGAAAGAAATAAAAGATCTGTCCACAAATGACTGAAATAGGTTAATGGAACTAGAAATTTCTAACCATAAGGTAATATTGGGAGCCTTGAAGGCAACTCACTCTTAGATGCATAAAAAATGCAAATAAAGATAAGGATTATAAAGATGGAGATTATAAAGATGGAGAGTAGAAGGATGAGATATTTATTTTTAAACTATATGCCAAATACAGCATACAGTTGTGAAATCAATAGTGTGAGTGTTAATTTCATCTATTTGTTATGAATGAAAGTGTGGTTTTGCTTTTTTTGAAGCTGCTTTATACATCTCGTATTTTAGCAATGCATTTCATCTTATTGTGGCATATAAGGCCAACAAAGGCTTTAGAAGCTAAGTAACATTGTAGACTTCTGAAAGAATTAGATGATTGGATCTGAATTTTGTAATTGGCTTCATAAAAGTGAACACATTAATTTATGAATTTCAATTTAGGAACATCAAGATATCATTTTTGCTATAATAATTTTTTATTTTTTATTGTTCAGCTATTGGATGAGCTGGGGTGGTAACCAAATTCATTTTGATGTTCTTTATTTGATTTATAAAATAAAATCAGTGCACTGCAGACTTGTATTAAATTAGTATCTTTTTATAATATATAATATAAGATAACTTTGAACTTCCGAAGGAACAGTTATCAATATAATACCACTGCCCATTGCAATGCTTCTTGGATAAGGATTTTAGTTTTGCAAGGTAGCTAGCCTTGAAAATATGAGGTACATGCGAATAATATTTTTGAGGCACTGCAAAGCCATAAAAGAGGCTTGCTTTGGCCGATGTATGATGTAAATGTGTTCTATTTTCTTTTCTTTGTTCATAAAAATGGTTGTCCTATTTGAATGACTAAATGTTGTCCTTGGCATAGAGACTATCTTCTTGCCATCTATAGACCTGATTTCCTGTGTCTTTTGGCAGATAAATGATCGTTATGAGTTTCCACTGCAGCTTGATTTGGATAGGGAGGATGGAAAATATCTTTCTCCAGACGCAGACAGGAGTGTGCGTAATTTGTACACTCTACACAGGTAACCCTTGTTCAGACTCCAAGAAGTGGGTGCCTCTTATCTAACATTTAAAAATCCCAAACCCAAGTAACAAATGTGTCTAACAGCTGTATTTTAATCTGTAATCTAGTTCGAGTTAGTGTATTGTGCACTTTTGGCTGAAACAAGAATAGTGGGATATGCTTGCAATTATTTCTGATATGCCTGGTATTCAACATGAGTTTAGATTTCCACTGCATCTCCTGCATGATTTACACTGTCAACTTTCCCAGGTTGGATCTACATAATAATAGTCGCACATACTGGAAGCTGTGTTGCTGTTATATGATAGTTTGTGATTTTAGTGTGCCTAAACGGATTTTTACATTGATTGTACTACTTCTATATTTATCAGTATCTGTGTGTACAAGTAATGGAGCATGCCTTAATGCTTTTTGTCCAGAAATAAAAGAGGTTGGCGAGCATGAATCAAAACCTATAATAATAGTTGACCAAGAAATGATTCAGATGAAACTAGTCAATTGGGGGGATTGTTGTGTGTAACATAAATTTGTAAAAGTAATAGGCCTTCTATAAATTTTGTGAAAAACATTCTCAAGTTAATTGCATTGATCTATTTGAAAATGTTGATAGTAGCGAGAAAGGGTTCCTTGATTTGTGCCTTAATTCAAGGAGCCACAACGAGTTTCTCCTTAGCATGCTCGAGTTTCCTATAAGTTAGGAGCTAATTCCTATAAGTTAGGAGAAATCCCTTTAATTTAGGATTTGCTCCTAAAAGTTAGGACTATTTATGAGGCATTTAACTAATAGGCTGAAGTGGATGGCTCAGTTTAGTGCCTTCTAGTGCGAATCAGCTATGGAAGCCAACATGCATGAGTTTCAAGTCTAAATTTGGGCAGATCGAGTTGCATGAGTCAGTTAGACTTAACTCACTCAATCACCAGTTTGACTTTCCAGAAATAACAACTGGCTAACTTTAGCCATTCGAATTGCCTTCAAAAGAAGGAACAAAGGCACATATTTGATCATTGTCTTGTGTGCTCGAGTTGGGGAGACAAGACAATAGAGCTCATGGGTTTGTGAGAAGGTTGCACAGGTTTATGTGTGGAGCTTGTGAAAGAAGTTGTGCCAAGAGTAGCTTGTGCACATTATTGGAGAGAGTAATTTCCTCAGAATTGCATAAGAATTTAGGAGTAAGCCTATGCGCAAGGAATTAGGAAGAAATCGAGGAGCATATCAAAGGTATCGCAAGGAGTGTTTCAGCTTAGTACAACCAGAGGGAATCAGTTTATATTCTCTATTGGAACAAGTTTGTATTTGTAAGAGATCTATTGCTCAAATTGCTTCAATAAAATTCTCAAAAAAGCAAAGGGTTTTCCCAATTGGGTTCCCTATAAACTTTTGTGCCTTGATTATTGTGATGGTGTGTTTATTTCTGTTCCTATTCCACTGCAAAATTTAGTAGAGAAATTCTATGTCTATATCAAAAGCAAGTAGTTTTCAGATTGTTCATATTAGCAGTTGCAGAATTTCGTGGATTTTCTACAGAATTTTTTTCTATTATACTAACAAAGGACCGTTGGATTATTTGACCATATCAACATCCTTCATAGTGATGTTACACATCGTAAACAAGATGAACACGATGAGTCTCTAATAGTGATCAATGATGACTTTATGTTGGAGCCCTTTGTGAGAAGGAGACTTAGGAGATGAGCACAGGTCTTTGTGTGGTTGTTTGTACATGTTTCTAATCCCCAGGCAATGATTGTTTTGTTTTTCTATTGGTGTCAAATATAATTTTCCTTGCACTTGCCAACCCTAGATTTCGTTTTGATGCTCCATCGGAGAAAAAAATAAAAGAGATTTGCTTTGAATTGCCAGTTAAGTAAATTGTGCTTATCCATTCAAATCTGCCATTAAGTGTTGGTGTTTGGATTATGCTTGAGTGTGTTGGTAACTTGGATCAAAAGAGAAAATTGATGGGTCCTTGTCTCCTCATTTTGTTCTAATGCCTATTGATCCAACTTCTCTTTTCTTCTTGAATCGATATGTTACAACAAGAGGCCTTTAACCTTGGCTATAACAAATTTAGTTTTTAACTTCTTATCCAAGTCTTGGTTGAAAATAGCTATATTATGATTCCAACATAGAAATTTTGGAAGTGCGGTCTATAATTGTTTCAAGAGAGTTTTGTTTTTGAGAGACCCTATGTAATTTTTACCCCATAGTTAAAGCATGTCTCTCCACTAGCTAGGCCTATGTGAATGGTGACTAAGGCTAGCAAAGCAACTTGGGTATACCTGTTTAGTGAAGTTGCAATCAAAGAAAAGGCAATGGATTGATTCTTCTGTTGAGAGGCATGAGGCACACCTTAAGGGCCTTGAATTCCCCCTTTTACTTTGAGAAGCCCATCGTTGTGCCACACCTGATTCAATGGTGACTAAGGCCAGCAATGCAACTTGGGTATACCTGTTTAGTGAAGTTGCAATCAAAGAAAAGGTAATGGATTGATTCTTCTGTTGAGAGGCATGAGGCACACCTTAAGGGCCTTGAATTCCCCCTTTTACTTTGAGAAGCCCATCGTTGTGCCACACCTGATTCAAAATGGAATATCATAGAGAGCGAGGTAGAGAAAGAAGTTCATGCACGTATTCAATGTTCATCCCCGAATTTATACTACAACGCATTTGAAACCCTTCATTTTAAGATGTGTAAGTCCCATGGAGTGCATCCCTTTAGATTAGCTAACAAAACTGAGACAAGGGGGATAAGATTGCAAGGAGGTGACCCAAATGACCAACCTCTCTATCATTTGAAATGCTCAAATCATTTTGAAATATGGAAAATAGTATTTTAGTTCAGGCATTCCATCCATGTCTTCAAGGGGACTATCATTTTGAGCAGATTCCAAATTTGAGAACTTCTCAATGGGAGTCTCCTCCCAAAAGAAGGGTATTGTAAGCGAATTGAGAGTGATCCAAGCTTTTGACATCCCTTAATATTGTGATTCTTTGAAGATTCTTTGAGATCCTTTAATCCTTCATCTTCCAACCATAGTTGCGGGGGAGCACCCCCCCCCCCTTCGAACCCGCTCTCAAATCGCGCTCTGGGCGGGAGGGGCTCCGAAGCGCCTCGGGAGCGTGCTCCCTTAAAAAAATTTGTGCTCCCTGCCATTTTCGGGAGCGGTCGCTCCGTCGCTCCTGGAGCGATTTTTTAAGCCCGGGAGCGATCGGGGAGCGATCGCTCCCGGGCATTAAAAAATCGCTCCGAGAGCGTTTCGCGCGGCGCCGGGAGCAGTTAAGCGGAAAAAAATTCCGCAAAATGAATAAATAAATAGATAAATAAATAAATTGTTTTAAAAGCCTAAGGGCATAAAAAATTTCATTATCAAAGTCATTGAGCAAGAGCTTGGCAAAGAGCAAGAGCAAAGGAGCAAGGAGCAAGTGATGAGGAGCGAGAAGCGAGGAGCGAGGAGCGAGGAGAAAGCCTGTAGAGGTAAGTAACTTAGTAATTTAGTTAGTCTAGTTAGTCTAATTTAGTTAGGTAGTAATTTAGTTAATTTAATTTAGTTTATTGAGTTTAAAAATTATGAATTTGAATTAAATTAATAAATTAAATTAATTAATCCCAATAAATTAAATTAATTTGCAGATTCTTGAATCAAAACCCTACAAACATCAAACGCCATGGACCTAGCTATATTTCTGGGCATTTTCCTCTTCCCGGTCCCTTTTATGGTTATTATGGTGCTGGAGAGTAGGAAACGGAGGGGCCAAACTGAAGAGGGGGATGAAGAAGCTAGAGAAAGTCGAATTGGTGAAAACCCCGGTGAGGAGGAGCTAGAGGAGGGTGAACATGACCCTCAAAAAACTAAACAAGACCAAACCCCATTGTGGAAATATGTTAACAGGGCTGAAATAGGGAGAGGGGGTGGAACCACTAAATTTCATGGCCCCCATTGCAACACTGATTACACAGGTTCATACACCCGTGCTAGAAGACACCTCTGCGGGAAAAGGCCATGGGATGGAGACAAACAAATAGCAATCAAAACTTGCACAGTGGTGTCAGCAGCGGATAGAGCCAAATACATAAGGGAAGAGGAGGAAGCCCAATACAAATCAAAAAAATCAAGGGGTTTCTTTGAACCAAGCTCACAATCACAAAGAACTCCTTCAGCATCCTCCCAAGGCAGTGGATATGGAGGCTCAGGGTCATCATCTTTAAGGCGTAGAACCATATCAGATTTCCTTGATGAGGGGTGTAGGAATGATGTGGATTCAAAGGTTTACAGGTTTCTCTATGCATGTGGGATACCATTCAACGTTCTTCGCTCCCCTTATTGGCACGAAATGGTTCGGCCATAAATGATGCCCCTAAAGGATACAAGAGCCCTGGGTATGACAAGGCAAGAACCGTTGGCCTTGATAATGAAAAAGCAAAAATATCACATTCTTTGAATAGAATGACAAGTTCTTGGACTGAGCATGGGGTGTCCATTGTATCTGATGGATGGACAAATGTAAAAGGCAAGCCATTGATAAGTGTTTTTGTTGTGTCTATTAGTGGTCCCATCTTTCTAACTGCACATGATTACTCAGACAAGTTCAAGACCGCCATCAACATTGCAGAAGCATTACTTGAAACAATTGATCGTATTGGGCCATACAATGTCATCCAAGTCATCACTGATAATGCTCCCAATTGTAGGGCAGTGGGAGCAATTATTGAGGATAAATACCCCAATATATTTTGGCCTGGATGTTTGGTTCACACATTGAACTTTCTGTTGCATGATATTGTCAAGAACAAAAATGAACAATACCAATGGATTGGTGATTTGTACAAGAAAGGCAAAAAAATGATAAAATTTATTA
This sequence comes from Pinus taeda, assembly GCA_000404065.3. Classification (NCBI taxonomy): domain Eukaryota; kingdom Viridiplantae; phylum Streptophyta; class Pinopsida; order Pinales; family Pinaceae; genus Pinus; species Pinus taeda. Next base: position 15,719 of record APFE030465643.1, read on the forward strand.
CAAATCATAGCAATACCCATGGCCTTTTCCGTAGTTACTCGAGATTAGAGTTGTTGAAGATTGTGAAGACCAGATTTGGTAGCTATTACCTCACCTTCAGGCGCCTTTTGAAGGTAAGAGAGTCATTGGCTAGCATGGTATCAAGTCCACATTGGCAAGTATTAAAGGAAAGGGCTACAAATGCAACTGACAAAGGAGGTTTTGAAATGGTGGAGGAGGCGGCTCTTGATGGTCAGTTTTGGACAAGTGCGAGGCAAGTATTGGATTTCACCAAGCCCATTTATCACATGATTCGGTTTGCAGATACAGACAAACCAGTGATTGGCGAGGTGTATGAGCAGATGGATACCATGTTGGGGCAAATAAAAGATATTGTTCATAACAAAGATCCCGACTTGTACAAACTGATTCACGATTGTGTGTGTGAATGATGGAATAGAATTAATCTTTCACTACATTGCTTGGCGTATATCCTTACGCCAAAATACTACTATACATCTTGGTTGGGCCAACCTGCAGCAGGGGGTGGGGTTAGGACCAAACCCCATTTAGATGAAGAGGTAACTAGAGGATATTTGAAAGCATTAGAAAAGTTGGTACCTGACAGGGAGGAATGTGTAGCTGTGCGCCTTGAAATAGGTAGATACTTCAGTGGCACTGGTTTGTATGGTAACTTCCATGCAATGGACGACAAAGATAGATTTGATACTCTCACACGGTGGGAAACATATGCCAGGGACTTTTGCCAAAATTGGCAAAAAAAGTTCTTTCACAGGTTGTAAATACTTCTTCTGCAGAGAGGTGTTGGAGTACCTACAACTACATACATAATGTGAAAAGAAACAAACTCAATGAAAACCGAGCAGAAAGCTTGGTTTATGTGAACTACAACTTGAGGTTGTTGAGTCATTACTGTGATCGGCCTTATGAGGATCCCACATATAAAATTTGGGACAATCACCCAGAGGATGACAATTTGGAGGATGGCATTGTACATATTGAAGAATTGGAAGAGGAACTTGTAAGGGATGAAGATGAAGCAGTTGCAGCAGCCATGCCACCTCCACCATCCAGTAGTAGTGCTCAAGGTCCGAGTCTTGTTCCTTTGCTATTGCCACCTCCATCTACACTCTCACGTGGAGGTTCTAGTTCTGGTCGTCGGTCTGTGCGGGAGACTCCTAAAAGACCACCACGACTTGCTTATACTCCTGGAGACTCTCGTGGCAAGGGCCACATGTAGATTTACAGTTTACTTGTCTTTTTTAGTTTCTGTTGGACTTTAGTTTTCATAACTGTTGAGTTTTGAGTCCTTGACTCTTGATTCTTGACTCTTTCTTATCATAATGATATTTTTTGTAAACAATATATCACTGCGACAATGAAAATTTGAAGTTTGAAGTTGGGCCTTGGCAATTATAACTCATTGGTAATGATTGTGAATTATGAATATGATGCTTCGTGAAAGACTAAAGTTGTTTCATTTCATTTCATTATTCATGTTTCATTTTATAAATTTATAACATTTCATATCATGTTAACAGTTAAAAGTTAGGACTTAGAAATATCTAAGATATTACTTCTTGTAATGATTAAACTTAGCTTACAAGTACAACTTTGGTGATCAATGATGATACATGCTATTGAATTTTCAATTTTGAAAACTTGAAGTTGAAACTTTAAGATTGAATTTGATGAATCATGATTCATGAGACTCAATATGTTGTAGTTGTAATATGTATTTTACTATCTTGTGGACATGGTTGAAGACGATTATAATTTCTAGATGATTGATGTGATATGGTTAAATGATCAATCTTTTTTTTTTTTTTTTTGTATGTCTAATTCATCATTCTACAATGTTTTGTTGACATATATGTATCAAAAATTAAAAAATATAAAATATATATATATTTTTAAAAAATCGCTCTCGGATTCGCTCCCAAATCGGGAGCTTTTGAAAATGGTCGCTCCCACTCCCGTTTTCGCTCCCGCTCCCGCTCCCAAGTAACATTGAATTTTATTCCTACATGCTGCTATACTACAAAAAACTTTGAAAGAAGTCTAGAAGTAAATAGTTTGACCTAGTCATAGTAGAGATCTGGAGGATCTTCCTTCTTTTGCTTCTTTCCTTCTTCTTTCATCTCTTGAGTTATGTGAGCTTCTTCCCTCTTCCTTTTGTTGTTGTTTTCCTTCTTAAGCTTAGGACGATTCCTTTTGTAGTGTCCATATTCTTGGCATCCAAAACATTGGGTTTTGGACATGTCTTTGTAGTTTGTTCTTCGAGGACCAAACTTGTCAAATTTACCCTTTCTTTTGGCCATGTCAGCAAATGCTTGCTCTTTTAATCCCACATCTTCTTTTGCATTAAGTCTGGTTTCCTCTGTCCTGCATAGAGACCACATTTCAGTGAGAGTGGTTGCTTCCTTCTTGGCATATATGCTTGATGTGAAGTTTCCCCACTCCTCAAGTAGAGCATTGAGTACTACAATTGTCATCTCTCTGTCAGACATGACTTCACCAAGCTCTTGAAGTTGATCTCTCATTTCAGAGATTTTCATGAAGTAGGGAGCTATTCCTTCTTTTGTTATCTTCATCTTCTACAATTCATTCCTCAGAGATATTACTTCTCCCGTTTTGGATACCGAGAATAACTCTACTAGCTTATCATAAATTTCTTTTGATGTCTCAAACTTGGAGACATAAGGAATGAGAGAGTCTTTGATTGATTCTATCAGAATCCTTTGAGCTCTTATCTCATCCTTATTGTACTTGGCTAAGGCTTGAGTTTGTTCCTTAGCAGGGACAATGATATTCCCTTTGACATGTTCAAGGAGTTCATTCTCCTTGAGAAGTAGATCAGTCCTCTTCTTCCATGCAAGAAAGTTATTGGTACCTACCAATTTATTGCTTTCCTTGCAAAAAGACATTGATGTATATTCAGATGGGGACATGTACTTGATAGATTTTGAGATGTAATGAAGTTGCTTCCTCCTTGAAGACTTGATGGCTTGCCTTCCTAGGCTTAATGTACTTCATGTTTCCTTCTGCAAGTGGACTTGCTTGATGATGAGATTTGCTTGAAGATTTGTAGCTTGATGTAGGTCCTGCTTCAATATGCTCTTCTTTGTAGGTGCCTTTATATAAGGCTCTTCTTCTAGCTTTGTAGACCTCCTTGATGAATGATGCATTGTAGACCCTTCTTGTCCTTGAAGTGATTGAGACTTCTAGGCTTGATGCTTCAACTTTGTAAATGGTTCTCCTTGATGAGTGTTCTTGAGTTTCCCTTTCCTTGATGTGTCACCTTAGCTCCGATACCATGTTGAAGAATCTAGGACAAAGTAGTGTAGTGTGATTCTTCGTTATTTGATAACAATTTGTGGAGTCTTTTTTCTTTTCTTGTTAGCTTATTCTTCTTATTCTTCTTATTAGTGCATATGTGTGTACTTCATCAAACTGCTACCAAAACATAAAAACAAGAACACAAGATGTTGGCTCTCTGCCAGGGCCAAAACCTCTATTCTCTTGAGAGGAAAACCCTTTAGTGAATTTCTCTAATTGAAGCTTCTATTGATCAATGCCAAACCCTAGATCCCTGACAAAGAGATCGTCCAAGCATAAGTCAAGTCTTCACTCCTTTCTGCACCATATACCTTGGCACTTCTTCCAGCACTTTGTTTTTCGGCACTTCGTCCTCCTTCCGGCACTTAGTTCTTCTACTCCTTAGTAGGCTCTCTTATACTAGTTCTAGAAGAGACACTAATCTTTGATCCTTAGTGAGATCTTTCACCAAGGGTATACCTTCTTTCTCTTGACCCAATCAAGCTTCTTCTTGATGTATAGTGCAGGCTTGATATAGTGGCACTGCAACCCTGCCTTCTCGCACGTGTGGGAGGTTTCCTTTAAGCTTTTAACTCCTTTTTTCTTCGATAGAGAGACTCTCTTCTTGACTTGAGTATGAGGCCTAATAGGCCTAAGTCACTAGCCCAAACAAAGAATAATATATGACTGTGATCTCACTGCTGTTATAGCCGCAGACAGCCCTTCATTTCCTCGCACGTGTGACTGTGTATACCCTAGAAACAATCCCTCAATCTTCGCTGTTCTTCCTCCTTACTTCACTACCCCAGTAGACCCTTTACCTTGGCTTCCTTCGTTCTTCTTGTCCTCTCTTTTTCTTGCAGATTTCAAAGCTTGAGTAGTGCGTTGTATTTGGAGTGGACAACCTCTATAAATAGAGGACTGTCCCTCCATTTAGGCAGACTTGTAGGCCGAATTGATTGATTGTTTGTAGGCCGACTTTGAGGGCTATTTGTAGGCCGACTTTGAGGGCTGTTTGGATGTTGATTTCTTGAGCAGACTTCGAATAGTTTTCATGGTGGTGTAGCATGCTTGAAGGAGCTTCTTGATGGTGCCATTGCATAGGAGTAGACTTGACTTTGCTTGGAGGTTATCTCTTTGATTTATATATTTATACATGGTGTAACATGCCCTTAAGGCCTTCCAACATTTTCTTTTGACTATTTGACTCACCTATAGCACTTTGACATGTGCTAGACCTATTTCAATGAGAAAGAAACTCATTGACATATATTATAAAATAATATTTCTTTTCTTGAATAAGTACAATCATAAGTACATTTATGAAGACCGAACCTAGTTACACTTTCCTTCAATAGTTTACTATAGTAAATGAATGTTTGCAGATCTGGTATGGGCTTTCCTTTCCGAATTCATCATAACTGACTGTTAAAGGTTGCTTTTGAGGTTTTTTGAACATTTTGGATATTCTTGCTCAAACATGTATATGCCTTGTTTAACCTCTACTTAAATTATTGAGGGGTTCATTTGCAAACTTGAATATTGAGGGGCTAATTTGGTTTCTGTCCAGACAGTTATCGCTTATATCTCGGTTTACATCCTGGCTTTTTGGTACCCAACAGTGATTTGAACTGATCTTATAGGGAAGTTCCAATTACTTGTAGCCACCCAAAACACCTCATTACAAACTTGGAAGCTTTAGCTTCTAGAGTATGACTGAGGATTAGGTCTAACAACTCTCATAACAACTGCAATATCTAGAATCAAAATCCTAAAAATTAATTTGAAACTAAATTAGAACTTGGATCTCTCACATCTTATGGTACCTATTGTTAGCTTTCGAGGTTACTCCAAGCGTGTTTTCACCTTGCTAGCATAGCACCAGGTCTCTTAGCCCCTTGGCGATGCTCCATGGACATATGGGTGGCTTATTTTGGGTGGATGCTTGACCTTGGTTAGAGTGTTAGCATAGTGCCCTTACCTAGGAGGTTGTTACCCTAATCAATATGATGACTAACCTATTGGGTGCACACAATAGGAGTGTCAATACTTGATTAGGAGAGGTACCTACCTAAAAGGAGAAGCTCTAGGCACTTGAAGGAGCTCACTTAGCTCTAGGAGCATAGGACCATGTGATATACACCTTGGAGGTTGGGCACTTGACTTGAGGATGATTGGATTGAGGATCATACTTCATGGATTGTTTGTGGGGTGGACACATATGTTGGGGTTGAGCATTGGGGCTTAGTGACCACATTAGCATGCATGTTGAGGAGTGTTGGGTATAGGAGGACATGTGGTATACAGTGTGAGGAGTGCCTTGTGTGAGGTCACTAGGATGGTATTGGTGAAGCATCGTAGAAGAGGGACCATTGGACTAAAAGCTTGTTGGAGAGTGCATCATCTTGGAAAAGGGGCATTGAGCTCAAGGAGCATCATGCATTGAGTGTGCTTGATCTTGGGAGTTGGAAAACCCTTGCATGACATTTATATATTCCTGTATTGTAGGGTGCTCCATGTGGGGTTGCTTTTTTGTTTACTTGAATGGACATAAGTCCTTATTTTATGTTAGCTTCCCTCACAATATATATAAAGGGAGGAGAGTGATCTTGTAATTTTTGTCATCATTTACCCCATTCTTTTTGTCATTGTCTTGGAGATGTCTTGTAGAGAGTAGGGCATTAGGGTTAGTGAATAAACCATAGGAAAAGACGAGAGAGAGAGATGTCTTGGATGTTCTTAGAAGGATGTTGTTGTGAGATGCTAGGGTTTGTGCTATGCAATTAAACCCTAGAGAAGAATATGATAGTGGAGGTGATGATGCTTTATCTCATGGCTGTTATTGTAGTGTTGATATTCTAACTTGAGCTAATGCTTTGGATGATTTTGTAGCCTTGTTGTTGTGTGATGCATGGAGGGTAGGGCAAGATCATGGAGAGCCTAGCTTGATGAGTATTGAGCTTGGTGTGATGCCTTGTGTGGAAGAAGACTTAGTTATTGTGTTTTTGATGTTCCATGGAGGTCTTGGTGCTTGCATTGATGAAAGAATTGAAGACCTAGGGTTTAAGGATTTAATCCCAAGGATGCACATATAGACTTAGAGGCTAGCACTAGGGTTTTCTTGCATGTGCTTGTGTGATGCAAAATGGCTAGGGTTTATAAACCCTAAAGAAGACAAGAGCATATGAGTGGAGAGCTTGTGCGATACAAGGTTGGTGTATGTGCCAAGGAGGACTTGTTGGTGTTGCTGCTAGTTTGTTGATGATCTTTGGTGGAGTGATCAACTTTGGTTGGGAGTGATTCTTAGTTAGAAGGAGTTGGTGGCTAGGGTTTTTGTCTGGTTTTCCTAGATAGGGCTTGGAGTGCTTGAGTTGTACCAACTTTGTAGTAGAGCTGTGGTATGTACCTAACTTCCCAAATTTTGTGTACTCACAATTTGATTTTCAACTCATGTTATTGTTGTGATTGAGTAGATTTCAGCTCTAGTTATGCACGGTGATTTCACATAGCATGGAGTTGAATGGATTAAGTGATTTAACATATCTAGAAGATAAAGGAGCAGATTTGTTGCTGTTATAATATGCTCCAATAAGACTTTTCATATATGTTATAAATTTGTAAAATGTGCCCTGAGGTTTGTCGCTTTGTGGTATTGAAGTACACTTGAATGGTATATATTTTCTTGGGTTGCCTTGTGAAACTGGGTTGAAGAGAAGTGAAACACTGTTGTTGTGAAATACTTGTATATCATATAGATCTAGGAAAATTCAAGGTTGAGGTGAAGTTTTATAATTTGCATTAATTGCACGATCCTTGAAACATGGTAACAAAGATGATTTGATTGAGATTGCCTTCTTCCAAATATCCTACATACAAAGGACTGTAAACAAAAGTCTTAAAAGGGAAAATATATATGAAATTGTAATATTCCTAATGGAAAATTTAATAGTAGATACTAGAAATGATCTTGAACAATAAAATAATCGCAAATAGACACATAACCAACAATTTGATACACAAGTAGACGACAATAAAATTTTTGAGCCATTTATTAATCCACTGGAAAGAGTATATCAACATGAAGGAATAGTGGAACCTAGGCTTGCCAAGCAAGCGAAGCAAAACCCAAAAACAGATCTCTGACCAAAATGATGTATGACGCCTGGTAATAATGTAGACGATCTAGTGAGAAGACTGTTGCAAACCTGCTACTGCAAACCTACTCTCTCCAAAACTCCGCTAAAGCACCATGAGATTTTTGGGTGAAATCTCCTCAACCTTTATTTCATTATTATTTTAATCACTTAGTACCTTTTCCCTCCTTTTATCTAATTAAAGTACCTTTTTAATTTAGGAAAATGGTAAATCGGTCACCATCCCTCCTTAGGTCACTGGATTGAAATAAAGAATTATAATGACGTCCATGAGACCAAGAACAATCTAAGGGACCCAAATATCCAACCAACAAAAACATCACACAATCAAATTTTTCTACATAACAACCCTCTTGGCGTGGATCATGATAAAAAAGTTTTCCGTCTTGTGAAGCTTTCCTTCCACAAATAGCTCACATAGAATGTCCACTTTCAGGTCACTTTCGAACTGATTACGAATGTCCTTATAGGCAGGAGACTCCATGATGAAGTGGCATTCGGTTTCAACCGCTCCTTCCTCACAAAAGACACAAGTTCTTTCTTCCCAGTCTTCCTTGGGAACTACCCATCTACCTATTTTGCATCTAAGATGATGGGATCCGGTCGTTAGCTATGATATTAATATCTTAGCCTTTCCCTTGATTGCGACACTCAAATAGGTCTTTTCATTATGTGACCATGTTGGGTTGATATTATTAACATATATCATTTTTTTACTGCCAACCTGTTTTTCCCACATGGCGGTCTTGAATTTTTCAAGTACCCAATTTTTTATTTCCACTTTAGAATTAGGACAATCCTGCTAATTGATTCCCCATTTTCCCATCCACTTGTCATTCTACTTCCTCTAAGTTTTCTTCTTACGCTTTAACTCTTTTGCCATGATCAACTTGGGCCATCGGTGTTCATCCATGCCATCCACCTTTTTTAAATATGTTAACAAACGGATGATTGCTAAAGCTTCCATCGGAAACAAACCAGCCTCCGCTAGCAAGATCGCATATGGGACAGTTGATTCGACTTTAAGGCTACTAGTGATTAAGTGTTTTTGAATTCTTTCTACCTGTCTCCATTTATTCTCTGATATGCTGCTCCCCCAAACTTCGCACCCATAGAGGACAACCAGAGTAACTAACAATCCAAAAAGAGTTTTCTTGGTTTTCCAATCTCATAATTTTGCTTTCCTACATCTATTCTGAAGAAGGTAAGATGCTCTCCACCCCCCTTGAATCCTTTCAGTTTTGCGTGTCTCCCAATTGAGCTTGTTGTGAAAAACAATTCCTAGGTACTTGTACTCTTCCACTAGCTTCAAGGCTTTTCCCTAAAAAATAAAGCTAACTTGTTGCTTTTTCTGCTTCAAAGAGAAGATCATGACTTTAGTTTTGCTAGTATTTACTTGAATCCCCACCTCTTGATAGAAGAGCTCTAATGCCTTCAAATGCTCTCTCAAACCATGAGCAAATTTTGTGATTAGAATAAGATCGTCTGCATACAGAAGTAGCTTCACCACAAAAGACACAAGTTCTTTCTTCCCACTCTTCCTTGGGAACTACCCATCTACTTGTGTTGTTCACCCATTCTCCCATCTAATCAATATATAGACCAAAAAGCGTGCGAGAAAGAGGGCACCCCTGCTTAACCCCTATGCCACTACCAAAGCATTTAGAAAAGCCTTCCTTAGTTCTGATTTTAGCGCTAACTTTCTCGTAAAGTTTATGCACAACTGCTCTATACTCCCTTGGAATTCCAAGCTCTTCCATTCTTCTCCAAAGCTTATCTCTAGGGATAGTGTCAAAGGCTTTCTTGAAGTCAACAAAGCAGCAAAAGGCCTCCTCGCTCTGGATGTCCCAAACTTTTTCGATGAAGTGCCTAAGAGTGATGCAATGATCAATGGTGGAGCGCCTTGGCCTAAAACCAACTTGTCCTTTAGCTCTTTTACCCTCTTTTTCTGCTTAGTTGTGGATTCCATGCTCAAACATGCTCCCAAACCATTTTCCAAGAAGAGGATTGACCATAATAGTGCGGTGATTTGCGGGATTATTGATGTCTCCACTTTTGTAAAGAGGGATAACCACATTCGTAGTCCATTCCACTGGAAAATTCGCTTGAATGACCTTGTTGAATATTCTTTTAATGATTGGGGCCAAGGTCTGAACACCCCACTTTAAAAATTCTGCCTGCAAGCCATCAATGTCCTGAGCCTTACCATTTGCTAAATTTTTTATACTTCGCTTGACCTCCTCCACGGAGAATAACTCGGTTGTAGAGTTGATTATGGGGGATTACTTTTCTCTTGATCTCTCTCATAGAGGAGCTTCACATAATCTAACCACTGTGCCATTGATATATTATTGTCTGTTTTCTGTCTTTTGTTGTAGCTCTCGCCAAAAACCTTTGGGGTTGCTCTCTCCCAAAGCAATTAATTCATTGCTTCTCACAGCCACGTAACTTTCTTTTTTAGTTTAAACTATATTTTTATACTTCTTTAGGGTTTTACTATTTGTCTCCTTCTTAAGTGACCTTTTAGTAGCCTTGCATTCTTCATCATACCAAGGATTAGTTGGAAAAGTGTTTGAGACCTTCTTCTTAGGCCGAGATCTTTTGCACACTTCTAAAGCTTTGTGGATTAGAGGGATGAACATACTACTGCAAAAGCACTCTGTTCCTGTACTGTCTTCTTTGACATTTGTGTTGTTTTTTGTCACCTGAAAGTGTTGTTCTAGAGCCGCAACAAATAGCTCTTGATTTTCTTGGTTCATGAGGATTCTTCCACTTGCATGCGCTTTCTTTTGAGATTGTTAGGTCTGCACTTCCTATAGCTCACTTGTGTGCACGCCCAGTTAATAAAGAGAGGCAACTGGTTTGAGTTCATCTCAATAGGACAAGCCCCAATCCTGAAATACGATAAATTGCAAATCAAGCTCTGGGAGCATATCACATAATCCACCACACTTTGATCGTTGTAAGTTTTACATGTGATGCCCCTGGATCTTGGCCAAGCTTTGATGCCATTGCAAATAACCATGTCGTAGAGGCTACATAAGCCTAACAACTCAATGCCAAAGTGGGACACACTCCCATTTCCATCCTGGGAGGTTCTTGTCCATGCGTGATCCTCAATCTCTTCTAACCAAAGGAGGTTGTTGTCCATATTCTCATCACTTCCCAATTGAACAGACTGATTGTTTGCTGTCCTAGCATTAAAGTCCCCAATTAACACTGTATCTCTTAACATCCTGTAGGCAGAGATATCTCTTTTCAAAGCATCAAAAGGGTCTATGTTATCTAAATTTGTCTTCTTGTAAAACTTTGAATCTTTTGGGGCAAAGTAACATGCAACCAGCCTGAATGTTACTTTGTTGTTAGTTATACTCAACCATATAAATTGCTTATTTGGATCTTCTTTTTCCACTTTTACTATTTTGCCCCACGATTCTCTTATTAGAATTGTGATCCCTCCGTGCCCTTTGCCTGTTCCTGTTTCTTCATTCCACACTGAAACCTTATTGAAGCCTTCATATTCTGGAACCTTGCAGCTCTCATGCTCATGGGTTTCTAAAAGGATAATGATGTCTTTCCCTTTTGGAATGGGCCCCAAATCAGATCCTCTTCTCCATGAAAAACTTCTATAATTCCAACTTACCATGCTTAGATACTCTCGGTGGGTCCCGTCTCCCTATTTGTGATTTGTTAAATGCTCGCTGATTTGGGCTTTCCCATTTTTTAGCCACACCCACTTTCCTGCTTCTCTTACTGATTTCACCTTCTCCGCTTCCTTCCTTCGATCTTCCTGTTGGTCCCATGTCAAGTCATTATCTAGATATATGCGAGTGCCTCTAAGCAACCCTCTATTTTTTAGGATAGCTATTTTGTCTTCTGTGCTTCTTAAAGTAACTCTCACATGTCTATTCCTTCCGCTTTTTGGTTTCCTACCTATTCTATTTGCTTGCTGGATATAGCCTGCCCATTTCAATTCATCCCTGAGAAAATCCCTTGTTAATTTGTCCGTTCTCTCTTTCTCTCCATAATCCTTCAAACCTTTGATGATGAAATTTGTGGCCTTGTCTTGTCTATTTTTAAATTTTTTCTTCTCTTATTTGTCTCTCTATGGTTTTTTTTTGCTCAACCAATGGTTCCTTCACTATTTGAGTTTGGGGTTTAGCCTCTTCTATTTGTTGTCTTATTTTATTTTCTTTCATTTCCTTATTTGCAATTGTTGATTGAAGCTCTTCCATTTGAATTTCTTTGTTAGTTGTCCTTGTCCCTGTGTCTTTTTCCTCTACAACTTTCGGTTTTTCTAATTCCTGTTTCAAAGTGACCAATTCTCGCTGCCCTCTTTCCATACTGCTTTGTAAGTTTATTACCTGCTCTTTGAGGATCTTATTTTCCTTTTCGAGTTTTTGATTAAACTCCAAAATTTCTTTTAACTTAAGATCATCGAATTGCCCTTTTAGCTCAATGAATTCAATTCTTTTCTTCATTCTTATGAGTTCGCAAACATAAAGCTCAAATAACCATAACAACGGAGTGGTTGTGGGGCTGTATGTGTCCATGTTTTTTCTTCTCTATTTGTTGGTGTAACTTTGCTTTCACCGTGCATTGGACTAAACCCCTCGTGTGTCGATAAGATTGCCTTGGTTTTACTGTTGACCACCCTTTGTCTTGCCTGTTCCTCTACTAATGACTGTAACTTGGTAGTAACACTTGCATTACTTTTATCTGATTTTGATAGGATTCAAGTGAATTTTTTTTCTTTGTGATTGTCTCATCTTTTTCTTTTTGGCTTGTCTGCGCCTTAAAATCCCCTTGTACTGCTCCTCATTCAACAAAATCAACTTTTCCTTTGTGTCGAATGCATTAGCTTGATGCACCCCAGGCAAAAGGCGCTCCAAGTCCCACTTACATTCTTAGTAAAGAGTGTTGGGGTAGGGCTCCCTATCCCCTCCTGAGGCTTGGAAAGTGTGGTTCCACGGTCTGCACCAACCCTCCTTTGATAACACCCTTAAAATGAAGCCCGGTAGAGTCATTTCCCACCATCTCAACCTGGAGATCTTTTCATTTCGGTTCCAAGGAGCTATTACACTAAGGTATTCCATCAAGTATTCCTCCTGGAATGCCACCTTAAGTGTAATTACGTGAGTTAAGATCAATAATAACTTGATTTTCAAAAGTTGTCAGAATGCAACGAAACAAAAGGCACGCTGTGCGATGATGGAATGTGCTAAGCGAATGTTGTCGAACTCCATAAAAACTCCTCAAAACCCCATAAAGCCCCTGCATAAGCCCTTGGGCTGACTAATGGAGTAAACCTGCTCTTGTGACCTAGCTTTCACCAACCCTAGAAGTCCATCCTGCCACGCCATAAGGGAAACTAGAATAAGGAGCATGAAAAATCCTCTTGCCCCAAGATTGCTTTTCCTCAAGCAATCCATATCTGTCAGCCAATCTGGCGGTCTTGTGCAATTGAGAACCAATACTTGGGTCCCATACAAACCATTGGGTGATACCATGCCTTTGTGCCACCGAACCATGAACAGATCCCTTAGTGCCCGAATCCTAGACTAAACTCTATCTCATCCTACCATCAATAGATCCTCTTGGATCCCAATGCCACCATGGCCAATCATCAACACCCCTATCCCATGGCTCCAACTATGCTCTGTCTCTTGCTCCATCAATCGATTACCAACTCATCACTTCTCTCCAATCCAACCCCTGACACAAACAATGGCAATCCCACTCTGCTGATGCTGGGATGGAATGTTGAAGAGTTGTCGGCTTGCAACCCACTGCCAATTGGAGCAAGTAGTACCCCTCATGTCTAAGTGTCCCCACCGTACTATGTCCCTGACTAAGAATATGGCACCATCAACAGGATACTAACTCATGATCTCCCACTAATCCAACGTGTGGAAAAGATCAGATGCATAGGTGCCTGTATATGGGATAAGTTCCCTATGCTACATTGTGCTCAAATCATGCGACTTTGCCTAGAAAACCACCCAGATCTATCTAAGAAATCCTTCCTCTCTCTTTGTAATAGTCCAAAGTCGATAACTTGTGTTGCAATCACTGTTTATGTACTCTTGGAGAGTGTTGCTACTTGGAAATACTGCAGTTCTGCTGGCTGTCGTTGCATCTATCTGCCCCTCATCAATGGGTAGGCCCAAAGATGGATGCACCATCTACTCCCTCATCCAAGAGGAAACTCCTCGCTCCTCCAGTCTACCAACCTCTTGCAAAACTATCTTGTCAGCCTCCAACACCTCCTAACAAAAGTGTCTGCAAATACTACCACCTTGGTGGTTGTCTGTACATCTGCTTGCTCCTCATCAATCGCTGGCCCCAAGGATGTTTTCTCATCCTCCTCCACCATGGGCTCAACTAGAGCCACTAGCTGACTCTCCAAAGATGGCCTATCATGCACATTGTGCTCCACTATGCGCTACTCATGTTGAATGGCGACAAGTTGTTGCTCATCAATCTCCTCTACCAAACATGGCTGCATCTCTGAGCTGTTGTCAACAACTCCCCATGACTGCTCATGTCCCTCAGAGGTGTCCTCGTAAGAACCCATGGACTCAACCATAAAAGAAGAATCCTCATCTTAAAGGTCAGAAGGAATCTCCTCCTGATCTACCCCTATCATCTCCTTGGAAAGGTTGCTTGGGAGCGAGAGCGGGGAGCGAAATTTTCAAAAGCTCCCGGTTCGGGAGCAAATTTTTATATAATATATATTTTTATATATTTTGATGCATATATGTCAACAAAAGCATGTATAATGATGAATTAAATATAAAAGCACAAAAACATGGATTGAACCATATAACATCAATCATCTAGAAGTTATAATCTTCATCAACCACATCCACGAGTTAGTAACATACAACAAAAGTTTCAAGATTTCAAAATTCGATATATAACATTTATCATCATTGATCACTGAAGTTGTAACTTGTACTTGTAACCATTGCGATTACCAAGTAACCAAACGATAACAAATAATATCTAACATGAAATGAAATGTTTCAACTTTCAACTTTCATGAAGCATCATATTCATAATTCATTACCAATGAGTTATAATTGCCAACTTCAAACTTCAAACTTAAGTTGTCATATATTGTTTACAAAAAATGTCATAATAAATATGAAAGAGGCAACAATTATAAAAACTACTAGAAACTACAAAAGACAAGTAAATCTATTATCTATTGCTAATGGTTGGGCCTCTTGCCGCCACAAGAAATGTCTAATTTCTGAGAAAGCATGTAGAATGATGAATTAGTTATAAAAAACATAAAAACATGGATTAAACCATATAACAACAATCACCTAGTAGTTATAATCTTCATCAACCACAGGTCCACAAGTTACAAGTTTTGATTTATATAGCATGCAAGGGTGCACATAACCAATATAACATTGAGTGTAATCCATCTCTAAACCGAAAATACATCAACAAACAAGCTCTAGATGGCATCTAACATCCAAAAAATCATGCTACAACAAATACCTACATAGCATCAAAATCATTGCCTATCTTGGGATCTTTGTAATTAATGTCACCCTCTAAGCATTAGCATAAGATAGAAAAAACGTAGCATGTCAAGTTAAGATTTTGTTTGAGTGATGGGTACATTTTTAGTAGGGTCATGATAGAGGAGTTCGACAATCAATGTCACTAACATCAAGGTACATAGAGGAATTGGTGCTTTTGGTTAAATATGAGTTTCATACCCTAGCACATGACAAAATCCAATGGAAACATTGCAATCTCCCCAATCCTGAAATCTTGAAAAACTAATAAGTCTATTGGATTTTGAGTGAGATCTAAAATTCTACTTTCTCCATATGAAATCCAATGAGGTCGGAACCATTCTCAAACATCCTGAGTCATTTCATGGTGATGCAGGGCAATCTTGCATGACCCAGTTATCTGTTCTAACTATGAATGTGAGCATACATATTCTATATCCCGCTCCTTACTATCTTACTCCATTCAATTTCCCATCTTGCCAACTCATATTAATATGGGAACTTTTAAATCGATACCCAGGATTTAAACATACCTTTTGGTTTACAATTCACCTCCACTTTATTCAGATCTAACAATCACTGTCACACATCGACCTTTACAATCATCTTCGTTGGTTGTTCTCTGGTTCTGCACAGAAACAGAGTTCTGCACATTCATCAATTGAATTGGAATGGTCTTCGTGCCTTCAGCCTCAATAAATTCTATTCCTGCAATCTGCTGCATCATGCGTTCCAATTGTACCACTTCCTGCAATGATTATCAAAACATTATCATAATTCTCAATCGATCTCTCTATTTGACCGATCTTACTACAAATAAACATTGCAATTGATTCTTCCTCGTCCCTGTGTGCCCTATTAAACATTTCATTTCTCTGTTTATAACAGTTTCAAGCGTATTTATATATCGCAGCACCGATTCACAAATCGATGGATCACCATACGCCATAAGAATTGGGCGTTTACCCTTAATTTGGTGGGATGTTATATAACTTCATAATTTTTATCAGAGCTCAATGACTTAATTCCCAATCACTGGTCAGATGCCAATACAATCTGTCTCAATTGGAATTCGATTCAATCGGACCGATTCCAATTTCAAACGAAGTTTCAGTTTCTGTAAATAAACAAAGGGCGTTTCTCTAGACAAAAACATGATCCGGATCCAATCTCAATTGACTAATGGATACTGTCTCTTCCCTGAACTGAGTATTGTGGTAACTCTGTGGGGAATGAACTCGTCAACTCCGCAGTACAATTAAACACAAACCCACTACCCGATTTGTCTCAAAACTGAGAAACAATACAATGTCATGCAATGCAATGAAACCCTGTAATCCATTGACTTCATAATTATATAAGCCCCTTCTAATTCATCTCTCTAATTAGCAAACCTGAGACGTCAAATTTACAAAGCCTTCGTATCTAGACTGTAATGTTAGAGCGCACCAATTGATTTCAGGTTATAATCGACCTTGAACAAATTACAGAGGGAGGAACAATCCCAATAAATGGAATTTAAACAGAGCGAACTTCATTTGTATCTCTGTGCTGGCGTTTGCAATTGCAATTGTCAGTTGCTATTTATATTTGGAAATCGAGTTTGTTCCTCCGTATGGATTACTCCATATGATTTCTTTAATGCCAATTGAACTATTTTTAAACAGCGCCTCCAGCGTTCCATTTACACTTTGAATTGGTTTTAAAATGGATTCACAGCAGCGATTTACACTAATAATAACCCAATCCAAAGGAACAGTGTTATGCCATGGGTCGATACAAGCAGAGGACTTAAAATACAACCCTTTTTACACAGAATTTAACCAGGATTATGCAACACGATTTTCACGTTCGTTGGCACTTTTTTTTTACAATTATATCAAATCAAACTACAGGTCGATATACACAGATATGAATTTTCATTGCCATATTGAATTTAAATCTTCCAGCTTCATTCAATCGACCGATACACTGATCCATAAATATACTTTCAAACAATCAAAACATATATAAAATCTGAAACAATGACTTACAACCTTTTGTTGCCCAGATCTTCAACGTTCTTGGCCCTTACAATTTCTAAAAACTGGCTTCATACACTCTTCATACCTCTATCCTCACTCTCTCTCCTTATATAAGGAAAATACAATTGATACAAATACATGGTTTCATGAATCAATTCTGATTTTGAATCAGAAATCTCTCAACCTCTCCTAAAAAATCTCTTCAATCCCTCTCTTTTCTAAACTAACACTAAATAAAGCTTTTAAAATCTCTCATACTCTATTCTAGTCAAACAAATCCAACTATTTCGCCTGATCTCCATACAAGGAGGATCACTCAGCCACCTACACCCTATCCTCATATTTAACAATAAATAAACACTCTCATATATTTAAACAAATAAAATTATTTTCTTCCAACCCCTTGTTAGTCACAACATGTGACCATGCTATCACATTGCTGACTAGCGCGAATGCAAACGCTAGTACCTCCGTAGGGGGCAACCAGGAAGGGGAAAATTCCTCAAATGTTTATATGATGAGCTCTTATATTGATGTCGCTACGCAAGCACACGATTATGGTGAATTGGAAACATCTAAGGCTAAATATGTTCCCAAAGCCACAGAACCACTTCATATTGAGCAACCCTCTGTTGAGTCTATACCTCGAATACCAAAAGGTTTTGCAAAGCGCTTAACTATTAACCCTAATGCTAGGGAAGCCCAGAATTACTCGATTGTAGAAGATCTGGCTCAAAGTCCTTGTGCTATGTCTACATTGGAGGTACTCCAATCATTCCATTCTTAGAGAAGTGCTTTGCTTTCGGCCATTGGCTTAGTAGATCCAAATAATTCTTTAGTGCTCACTTTTGATATGATGAATTTCAAAAAGAGACTTCCTGACCATATGGCTTTCCAGATAAAGTCCACATACCAAAAAACAAATATTTTTCGGACAGTTATACATGAGGGAGCTTCCACATGCATAATTTCTATGTCATGTTGGAATACCATTGGATCACCTTCAGTTGTTCCTTCACTAACTCTCTTGATGGCATTTGATGGACATTCTCATAGGCCGCATGGGATTATCCCGGCCTTTCCTATTTGTGTTGGGGGAAATGTCGTAAATATTGAGGTAGAAATTGTTGATGTGAACCTGGATTATAACCTCCTCTTAAGCAAGAATTGGATTTATGAGATGGATGCCATTGTTTCATCATTATTCTGCATCCTATGTTTTCCTTATGAGGGGAGGATTGTTAGAATTGATCAGTTAGAATATTCTCCAAGTGACTCCTACATAACTTCAGCTTCTACCATTCCATTGGTGGACAATCCCCGTCAACCTATTGAGAATTTAGGAGTTGGGACGTACTCTTCGTTAATGGGTATTTTTGACCTCCCTCCTCCTATAGCTAGAATTAATGCAATTTCATCCTCTAAGGGAACTTCTCAAAAAGAGTTCTTACGAACTCATTATTTTTTGGACCCTTGGCCCTCACCTTCATCTACCACCACATTAGATGGAGGGCAGGTAGGTGGAATGGAATTTCGCATGTCTGTAGCAAAACTTATTTATCAATCTATCATTAACTCTGTAGACAACCATCCCACTCCTTTTTCACAAGAGGAGTTAGATGGCGATGTGTCTCCAGCTTGGACCCTGGATTCTTCTTCGGCTCTAGATTGCTTGGATAGAGTGTTACCATCTGAAGAAGCAATTTTGGAGGCAATGATGGGTGTAGATCAACAATGGGAAGATTTACATCATCATTCGTATTTTCTCCCTCCATTGCATGAAGTTGAATCTATTTTGTCCAATATATCTACTAGTGATGTTTGTATAGTTTCAAACTCTTTGGCTCCAGCACAATTTTCCGCCGAAGGTAACATGTCAGTTATCTCACGAATTGTACTTGTAAACATCTCTAGGAATCCTAATGTAATAGAAAATGTCTTCATCGGCGCTGATTGTTCCCCTGAAGAAATTTAAATCTACACTGGCCTCTTTAAATAGTTTCGAGATGTGTTCACTTGGTCTTATGAGGAAATTATTAAGGAATTTAGACTTCTGTGATCCATAACATTATTTAGAGAATTTTTGGCGAAATCACATAAATAATCATTTGTCAAAGCGTTTCGAACCAACCAGTGTGGTTCATCGTCAGGACAAGTTGAAGAACTGATCCAGCTTAGCTAGTTAAATAGTTTAGGCAGAGACTCCAATGGTTAGATTTATAACGGCTAATCCTGACCTTATGACCTCATTCAGATAATTAATATTCTTGCTATATCTTTAATTATTATTATTCTTAGAAATTAGTTAAATTAGGTAAAAAATATAAGTAAAGTACTCCTA